>UELX01004549.1:0-17307 GCA_900480035.1 Eupelmus urozonus | reverse complement strand
TTTCCGTTTGGCGAGTCTGTCTTTCTTTTCCAAAGGGTTCTACTAATTCTTAATAGACCATTTTTCTCCGTGTACTTGTAAATACTTATTAAATATTCATATATTTAATTTAAAAATCTTTCAAAAAATACAAAGTAACTATTTCTAAATTAATTATTTTAAAAATTAAAATGTGTTTTATAGAAAGCTATCAAATATTAATTTTAATCTAGACACTGCCATCAAAGTTCTTGATTCAAATATATATTCATATATTAATGAGTATATATCAAATGTTTAACACATTTTTAAATTGTGCATATAATATAGATATTCTCTAATCTGTGTCAATAAAAACGTAACTAAATTGTGGTATTTTAGAAATATAAAAAAGTAAATATGAAATGATTTTGATTTCTCATAAATTAACATATGATTTGTCATCCATTAAGTAAAGAAATATTAAGAGCTTTATAATATTTTTTTCATAAAAAATATATATATTTTTTTTTCTTTTACTAATAGATGATGAAAAAATATATATACAAGAAAAATCAACTTACCTTGAGTAAGTTTAATGATGTACCATAATAAAATATTAAATATTTAAATAGTTGTTTTGAAAAAGTAGTTTCGGATAGATTAAATATTAAGATGGTATTAGGAAATTATAAATTAAATACTTCTCAACTTTTCTAATTTTTTAGTAATGTAAAAATAAATTCCATCAAAATTTCTTGAACTGAATAATTTCTGTCGCAATAAATTTTATTGACTTTCATTCGACACCAATATCACAAAATTTTGTTCACACAAATTTATATGCAGTAAAATAAAACTTTTTTTGAGGAATTAGTTTGTATAAATATATATGTATCAATTATACAAAATAAACAATGTATTAAATCAATAGATATTACTGTCTATCAACTACTGAATTAGCAAATTTATGAGGCCTATTATTCTGACCAAGTTGTAAATGTTTAAAACCAAAATCCAAGTACCAACATCAATCAAAAATAAGTATAGCATTGAAGACGCATTTGTCACAAATAATAAAACTTTAAATAACAATTAATTGTTTGACATTAAAATGAAGAGAAAAAGTGTTTGTCATCATAGTTTTAAGGTTAAGTTAACCAAAGGGTCTCGAAGCATTTTGTCAAAACATTGCAAACATAGTAAGTAACGAAAAACAAAAACAATATTAAAGTAAGGATAATTTTATTATTTACCTGAAAGTCGTAAGCGAAAAACTATAGCGTTCCGACGCCATGACCAAGTACTTTTGAAAAACCTCACTGCAGCAACAGCAAACTCGGCTCTCGCCGCTCTTGGTTTCTGAAGTTTTTTCCGGCAGCCGTGAGCGGCTCTCTCATCTAGCGCGCGCCATAGCTCACGATTACTCGAGTATTCAAAACTGCCATTGTTTTATTCACTTTTGCTATTTTTTTGCATTAACTTTTTTAACACTTTTTCACTTTTTGATAAATTATTTCACTTTTTAATTTTGTGCACAGACGAAATATTCAAAAACTTTTCTTTCAGAGGACAAAGCAGTGTGTGTCTTGCGTGAGTGAATTTATGTGTGAGTCTAGTTCGAGTGTCTTTCGTTTTTTTTTTCGTCTGAAACAAATTATGAACGATAATCGATCGATAAATCGCAGATCGCGAATATGAATTCATCGAATCGATGCAGAACACGAGCTTCGAAGTTGAATTCGATGCAAGAATCCAGCGATACAGATACAGCCCACATGCTGCAGAAAGCAGAAATTATGTTTACTGCGGTGCATGAATAAATTTGATTCGAAACACTATGCTCATGTTGCATTTTTATGTTTAGTTAGTGTTAAAAAATTAGTGTCATAGAATAAGTGTAAATAAAATAGTATTAAATGCTTCGTTTAAGTCGACAGCAAGACGTTTTAAATAGCTTTTGTTCCGTTTGTACGTGAATAAATGATTTATATTTTATAACCTCTTCGAAATTTTATAGTTGTATATTTTACTCTTAATTAAATTAATTAAAAAACGTTATTGTAAATTTTATTTTCGTATATAAATACCGATTATTGTTTTATAAATTTTATGAGTCTTTTATTATTAAATATTTAATATTATTTTTTAGTTACTTTAAATTTTTAGTTTTTAAGGTCAATAAATATTTAATTATTTTGATTATTAATATAATTTAAAATAAAAAAAAATTATTTTTGTTACATTAATTTCTGTATTTTTATAAATTTTCATGTCCTTTTTTTATTTTATTTTTTAGGTAGTAAATTCTATAGGACATTAGTTACCAAAGTAGATGTGATGACAGAAAATCAAATTATCAGTTCAAATAAAAGTGAAAAAAGAACTTTAGAAGATGAAGTTGAAAGTGAAAGCAAGATACAAAAAACAGATGCATATATAAGGATAAAAAGAAAAAATTTTGCAATGATGTTGGGTTATCTCGGCAAAAATTATTATGGAATGCAAAGAAATCCTGGTATGAACACAATTGAAGAAGAGCTATTAAAAGCAATGTTTAAAGCTGAATTAATAACAACAGAAGCTTTTGAAACAATCCAAAACATAAACTTTCAAAGGGCAGCAAGAACAGATAAAGGAGTCTCGGCAGTAAGACAAGTTGTTTCCCTTAAATTACGTAAGATATTATTTACTTTTAGTATTATAATAGAAAAATATTTTAAGTGAAGCTAATTTAATAATAATAAAAGTTTTCGCTATTTTATCATGTATTTTTTTTAGCTGAAAATCCGTGCAAAGACAGCATAAATAAAAATCTTCCAGATGATATAAGAGTCTTTGCAATAAAGCGAGTAACTAAAGGTTTTAATAGTAAATCACAATGTGATGCACGAACGTATTCTTATACTTTGCCTACTTTTGCATTTGCACAAGAAAATTTAGAACAATTTAAAGAAAATAATGTTTATCAAGATTTAGAGAAGAGAGTTGAACAGCTTTCAATTGTTGATGGAAAGCCTTTCCATGAATACAGGTTACCAGAAGACAGGAAACAAAAACTAAGAGACGTGTTAAAGTTATATGAAGGAACACATAATTTTCATAATTTTACATCAAAAGTGTAAGAATACAGAATATTTTATTAAAATTGAGAACTTATAATTATGCAATAATATATTTTTAAGTTTTATTAAATTTTTAGATTTCCATTAGACCCAAGAGCAAAACGTTATATTATGAGTTTTGAAGCTGAAGAACCTTTTATAGTTGACAATATGGAGTTTATTACATTAAAAGTAAAAGGACAAAGTTTCATGCTACATCAAATTAGGAAAATGGTTGCACTGGCTATAGGTGTTACTAGAGATATTCTATCAAAAGAAGTTTTTGATCAAGCTTTTGAATCACAAAAATTTGACATCACAAGAGCCCCAAGTTTAGGATTAATGTTAAACATAGTAATAAAAAAGAATTTGTTATAAAAATTATTCCAGTAAAAAATCATTAATTATATAATAGCAATCACTTTTAACTAAATAAATTAATGGAACACATTTAATTATAGATTAAAAGTGATTTCAGGAAGGAAATACTTCAAATAGAAACTTTTATTAATGAAAAAGATTAAACAATTTTAGGATTTATAGAATTAATGATTTCAACTGATGATTAAAAGGTCTCTATATAACATTAAAAAATTCACATGAATAATTTTTATCTTTCAAAAATATGTGTGTCATTTATCCATGTTAATTTTTTTATACATGTACATCTATGGTTCTAAATAGAAAAGCTTTACTTTTTGTTTGCTTGTAACCAGGGGCAGGTAAATTTTTAAAATAATTTTTTTAATTTATTCTAGGTTCATTATGATTATTACAATAAAAGATATGGTTCAGATGGGATGCATGAATCTCTTGATTGGGCCGAATGCGAAGAAGAGGTCAAAGAATTTGAAAAAAATAAAATATTAAAAGATGTGTTTGAAACAGAAGTTAAAGAAAAATCGTATCCTTTGAAATTATATTTTAATTACTCTACTTTTTATATAATATTTATGCGAGAAATAAAGTGACACGATCGGAGAAGTTTTCGATTGCGCAGCCGAACGATCATTCAAGTTAAGAAGCATTTAGTGCGGTCAGTACTTAAATGGGCAATCGGTCGTCAGTACTAAAAGCATTTTTTCAACAATGTTCTCAAGCAACACAGTTAACTTAAATATTTTTTACAAAAAATATTTACAAAAAATATTTAAGTTTAATCCACCCATCGACTGCTGTCGAAGACTTTTTTAATCCACGTTGTAATCTTATCTTCGTCTTAGCTTCGACTAAGATGAATTGCGGGAATAGTAGATTTACCGTAGGGTTACTGCATATTAATTATAACAATTTAGAATTCATTATAGAAACTAAATCACAATATGTGAAGAAAGCTACTTTTGAAATAAGAGATATTGCTCCGAATTCGTAAAGACATTTCATCCAATAGAACGCATAACGTTTTTAAAACGCTATGTGAGACCGCAGCGGATATATAACGTTTTCAAAACGTCGAAAATGTCAACTGACCTTTTTCGACGTTTTTTACTGTTAGGGTATTTTCATTTTGATATCTATATTTTGCTCCCAGAATTATTTTGTGCGACATTGTTTATATAACGATTAATTTTTAAACTTATGCATAGTATATGCATATATGCGGATTAGTAAGTTAAGATATAAGTAAATATTGTACAGCATGATTAGAAGAAGTAAGAACTGCTTTTCCTTGTTATATTGTGTTAGCATTCATTTTTAGTAGTGACGTAGCACTGCTTAAAACTTAGTGTTCTGTAGTATTAAAGAACAAAACGTTAAGCCGAGCATTTACACAAAAAGCTATAAAGTGAATATTGTAGCTAATGTGGAGAATAGTGATAAATATTTTTTTTTCTTAACAAATTTTACAGTATGCTTGAGTTCTTGGCAGGTCTTACATATAATTCATTTACAGTACGAGATGAAAGTAAGGAAGAGAATAAAGAAGAGAGTAAAGACGAGGATAAAGAAGAAAGAGTGCTGAACGATTAAAAGGCGATTTATAGTGTTCTTTTTTTACAAATAATTGTACATTTATTAAAAAACTAAGCAGGTATGCTTATTAAATATTGTTGTAAAAATGTAAAGATTTTTAATTGTACCCAAAAAATTGCTTACTTAACAATGTCCTTGATTTTATAAGTGCTGACGAAAAAATCAGTATTAACATCAGCATATGATTATTATCAATTTCATGTTCCAATATAGATATATTCTTTTGATAATGCTAGTGAGTCCCATGACATTCATATTTGCACACGTGTTTTGGTTTACCTAAAAAGATTTGAGATTAGCAAGTTTGTCTTTCAATCAGAATAAAACATTATTTGTTGTCTCATTACGAAATAGTTTGCGAAACTTTTAATTGTAATTAATTACGGAAAATTTTCAAAAACTATTAAATTAGGTGCTTTTTCTCGTGTAAACTTTTGTAAGCACTCGAATGTATACTTTATTATCAATCTAAAGCAGTGAAAAATCTCGCAAAATACGTTCTTAAGTTTCCTTTTAATAAATAAAGACTAAGCACTTATTTTGCGCGAATGTTTAATCTTACACTCAATTTTCACTCTTTTGAATTTAGATAGTAGAAATAATTTGAATTTAGCGGTAATTAACTGAGAAACAACCTGCATTTATAAAATTGATTGATATCTCATAATGACGTTTTAAAGGCATATGCTTAAACAGTATTAACTTAATTTAGCCAAGATTAAATGAAGCAAACTCGTAAACAGAAAAAATTATTACGTGAAACATTTATGCATAAAACTTATACTTTATACCTGAAAAGAGTAAAAAAACGTATTAAGTGATTATGGGTTTTAGTTATAAAAATATTACACAATAGTATTGTAATGAAATAATTATGCATAGCCGCGTGCACTCACTATTCTCATCACGGAAATTGGAAACTGATTTTTATCTATTGATAACATTTTAAATAGTAAGCAAAAATGACTTATGTAAAGATTGAATTCATTGGACTACAAAAAATGACTTATCTTATTTTAAAAATGTGCTACCTAATTATGAAATACTAGAATTTTCCAAGTTTGTGCGCAATATCTGTGAATTAATATTTTCTAAAAATAGCCGAAGAATCAATAGAAAAATCAAACGTATTAAATTTAATTTAAATATTGCAATAAAATTAATTTTGTTACATTTAAAGATTTTATTATTATAAAGGAGTGCTCAAATTTTAATTTATTTTTATTTCAAATTTATTATAATGATTATTTTCAGAAAATATGAAAATATATGAATTTATTAACTCTTCTTAATTAAATAGAGGTTGTTTATAGATTATATTAAATTATTTAAGATAAATAAATCATATTGCAGTCAATAACATTTTTGTTCATAGAAATATTTAAAAAATTGATGTGATATAGTATAATATCGCAATTATTCAATAAATTCAAATTATTGAAAATTAGAAATAGTAAGTAAAATGTTCATTAAAACTCTCAAAACATCATGAATATTTTTAATAAATGCATAAATAATTTAAATAACGTCATTGTTCAAAGGAAAGCGCATTTAAACAGCTTTTAGATAACTTTTTACGCTTTTAGTGCTTTGTAAGTCTTGCTCTTGCAAATCGAAATTTTGATGGGCCTGACGTTGCTATAATTGATAATTTTTTTAATCTATATTTTGCTAAGTAAAGGAAGAGATTATATTATTTCAATATTATTTCCAGTATTTAGATATTTTATCTTTCCTGGAAATTCATTGCAAATATTGCTAGAAGTAAAGTTCAATGTTTCCTATGAAACTAGATTATGTATTAATAATTTAATGTAAAATTTATGGTGGTAGACATCTGTCATTCCTACTTATTTACCGAATTAGTAAGTAAACTTAGAAGATACTATTTTTGTGGAAAATCTTGAAACTAAAAATAGACGAAATAACGAGTACCTGTTTAAAATGAATCTATCTTAATTTTAGTGGCTAGATTCGTAGTAATAGATAATATAGTAATGGAAATAGATAAATCGTTGAATTAGAAAGCCTTAAACATTTCAGACTGCCAAGTCTTATTGATCATCCCGGGAGTTATGGGAAAATGTGTTGCAGATTTTGGCAGTATATGTCTAAGCTCTTTTTTGCATTACATAAATGAATATTTGTAAAAAAAAAATAGTAGAAATGTTTGTCCTTATCAGAAGCTTTGACAAAGAGTTTCATTTATTAAGCCGAGCTTAATATTAATGTCAATAAACTTCTACTACATAGGAACAACAAAAATTATTAATTATTATTAATTATTATTAAAGTGGTTTATTTACAATACATATAAAAATCAAATCTTTTCAAAATCTGTATATTACTCATATAAATTGTTTATCATCAACCTGTAAAAGTCGATAAATTCTGAAAATACTTAAGTTTATCAAATACAATTTTGTATTTATAGGTATTTTTGTATATATATATAAGTTACAAAAATTTTAAAACAATTCTATAATTAATACTAAAAATATTTTGCAAAAATATGAAAAACTAATTTTTAAACATATAATTGCAATTTATTTTTAATCAGCTTTATAATGATCAAAATTATTTACAACAACTTTATTTTCAAAGTCTAAAGGAATTTTTTAGTAAATTACAATTACTAACTGACTTTAAAGAGATTTCCAACTTGACCTGAATTTATTTTTACTAATCGCTGTATATTGCATAAATAAGTAACAGTTTGTAGAAAATTCTGCAATCAAATAAAATATATTAATCAAAGTTCTTAACGTGAGTTTTCATTATAAAATTTTATTACAATATAAATACTACCTAGTATGTATGTTCAAATGAATTGATCCAAAATCTTTCTAGTCATTAGTCTATATTAACATAAATATATAAATTTGTATGCGTGGGTATGCGGTGCTGTACTTTTACCATATTTTTATTCGAATTAATAACAAATACAGGTGTATTGTAACGTAGTTATGTTTTAACTTTAATTCTATGCTGATTTGATTAAACAAAATAACTATATCATTGTACCTACTGAGACCACTGTCCGATAGTTCACGGTACCGTTATTGTGAAAGAATTTACATGGAGAACATTTTATTATTTATATATTTTTAGTATTTCACATGAAGAATACAAAGCGGCTAATGAATTACTATTTAATAGAATTTAAATTTGTTTTATAAAAAACAAAAATTGTTGCCGCTTTTGTGTTTATCTAAAAGAAAATTTGTGTTGAAATACGTATTCAAAACTGAATACGCCACTACCTATATTTAATAATAGTAAATTATTATTGGTAATTTTCAATAATATTATTTTCAAAAATAATAATGATTATTTAAAAATGTTTAGTAAATAATATTCCTTATTACATATGTAATTGTTGCTTTAAAAATTAATAATTTGGCATATTTACTAAACTTACCGTACATCCTACACATTTTGATAAAACGCGTTCAGATCAGATCGACTGAAGAAGAAGTTCGACTAATAATTTAATAAAAATATATGATATTTATTTAAATTACGAAACAAATTAAAAACCTCAAAGGTCCTTTCCTCAACAATTCCCTAAAGTTCCCTTCTCCAACCCCTCCTCCAAAAACAAACAAAAACCATCCAAACCACCATCAACTCCCTAAATCCCCATCACCAACAACTCGATAACGTCGAAAATCCCGCGCTCATCGCCGACATATGCGTCTCAAACCTGCTCCCTCTCTTCGTCTCCTTCTCTTTCTCCTCTCGGATCTTCTCTTGCCGAGAAGCCGATGATCGCGGCGCGAACGAAGGAGGAAGCTCAGTTCGCGCCTCGATAACCGAGAGAATAGTGCTTTGCGTACGACGACTCGCGACCGTCGCCCGCGGCGTGTGTGTGAGTGTGTAGTGGACCATTGTCTTATTTTTTTTTTAATTTTCCAGCATTTGTCGACGTTGATTAAAGCGCGATGAGTGCTCGGCTTGTGGTCTTCTTTGCGCTCTGTGGTGAGTTTTTAAATTTTTTTTTTAAATCGGTAGTATCTGTGGGTTTTATCATGAATCGTTAAAGAAATATTATTGTAAACAAATTGATTTTAGGATTTCAATTAAGGTTTTTTTCATATTTTGATGTGAGAATCTTTTGCCGATGACTAAACTATTGATGTCAAAATCAAGTCTGATAAAAAACTTCCGCATTGATAGTTATCATACGATTAATTTCTCGAAATGAGAAAGTCGCTTTATCTTTTATCTTCTTTTTAAGTAAATTTTTTCCAATAACCAACAAGGAAAAGTAACTATTGATTACATGTAAACAAATTCAAAGAAATGAAAATTCTGTAAATATCTAGCCGAAAAAGATTTCCTCTTTCTTTATTTACTTAACAATCACAATTTAAAAATGCATGCATAAAACTTTTCTTCCAAAAATATAAAATCTTTATAAATAAGAAACCGCTTCTCTTGTAATTACTCAACATTCAATAAATCAAGATTTCACATACAGCTACGCGCTTCGTCAATACACGCTTAATCTTCCAAAATCACCGCCGCGACGAGCGCCCATTACTAAACTGTTATTAAATCGCGCAGCCTGCATTTTCTGCGAAATCGGCAACCACTTACGAGGACGTAAGAGCGGGGGAATTCCAAAGCCACGGCTGGCTTGCATATCCTCTTTAATAAAGTCACAAAAATCCACAAATATGCAGTCCTGCTTGTTTGACTTTTACATCTATTTCTGACAAACCAAGCCGAGATCTTCTAAAACACACACAATGCCGATGATGATTTTTACTTTTCCGATCGTTCAATGTATCTCTTATATACGTCATTCAAAACAAATATCCATCTATAGCGGAAAAGTTACAACGCGCTTATACCACACTCATTAGTCTATCAAATGTCATTTACTCGGAAATTTTAATACACTACGACTCGGCGCTAGACCACTGTTTAGTACAACAGCCAGTGATGACAGCCAGCTTTAAATTTTACTCGTTTGATACTATATTTGATAAAACTTAATGTTTGCTTATACTTTACGCAGTTACGCAATCCAGGCGTCTGAGCTCGCTTAACCTTTTCACAACGATTTATGGAAAAACCGATTTTTTTTCCCAAGGACTAGTTAGACGCACATATATATACGAGCATAACAAAGATCGATGATCTGCAGCTCGATCTCTGGGAATCCCTTCTCTCAAAAGTGCGCGTGTAACCATGAAGAAAATGTCAAGTTTGTGCCAATCGTTTAGCTTGCGGAGGTCAAAGTTCACGGCGATAAAAGTTTTCTTCGACTAGATCGGGATTCGGTACGATGCAGCATAAAATAGAGCTGGGGGGAAAAAGACTTTTCCCGTGGCAAGTATATGCAGAGTCGAGTGTATACGAGTATATTTATAACGTAGGGAGAAAACAAAATCCACGGAGTCAGGATCCTATCAGCGGTGCTAAACCGGTTTCCGATTATAAAACTGACAGGACGAGTGCGTTCTTGTGCGCGCGCGCGGCTGCTGCCTTGCCCTTGAATTTACGCTGACACTGAATTATTCTCGCGTTATTGAACTCCCTAGGCTCATCATCTCTTGCGGAGTTTATTTATATATACGCTTGGGTAATTATATGCTGGCGCCTATGTAGATTGCTGGATTAATGAGTATTGGTGTAAATACTTTCTTGTATCGAAGGAAAGATTTGTTTTAACGATGATTTTTTAATCCGAGGTCGATGTCTTTAATCCTTTCAGATCCAATGTACATTCCAATGTAAATACATAGAGATTTTCAGTATAAACAGTTTTTGAATACTCAGAAAAATTTTTACATATTTAAATGGATTTATGAACTACTGAATCCCTTGAGTAGACGTTTGTTTTCTCCTGTAGTGCGTAAACTATTTTTATGTTAACATGTGCGTGAAATAGCATTTACGCGTTTTGTAAAATGCATAAAATGCTAGTTTACGCACACGGAATAAAAATAATAGTTTTCTACATTTATTTCCTCTTACTTAAATTTTCTAAATTATAAGCAATATATCCAAACAATTTATATTTTATTATTTAAAGACTTCATTGTTACTATTTAGAAATACATACAAGTATAAGGCTTCAAATGCTAGTTTTTTTAAAAGAAAAACTTATACTGTTAATAACGATTTCAATTTATAACAATATAATAACTATTTGTTCTTAAATTAGTATAAAACATAAATATATGCTTTCTGTTAAATATCATACATTTTTTGGTACAGCTCTCATCCACGTCGGAGTGGCACAGAAACAACCAAATTTTTCACGCTTTGGAGAATCCGGTGAATCGCAAGTTTCACAAGAACCACAAAGTTCTCGTAGATCACAAGTTCCACGTGTAGCATGCAAGTAAGAAATATTTCTTTTATTACACGAACATAATTATTCCCGTCACGTTTATCACACGAGAGTAATATAAACTTATGCTCGTGTGACGTCCATTTCTTGTTTCTTATTGTGGGCGTAAAATAAGCAATAATTTTATTGCAAAAACTACATGCATATTCTCCATAGTGATATGATTTTTTGAACACTCTATGTAAATTAGCTATTTTACAATAAAACTATGCGTGAAATCGTACATTAAGCACACAATAAAATAAAGCACTTTTCGAAAAGTCCTTCTTTCAACTCTTACAGTTTTTAAAACTATTTTATAGGTAAGTTTGAAAGTATTTATTATAATAATAAATATTATTACTGCAGCATTTTATCAGCTTTCAAATTATTCAAATTTATGAATTCATTTAATCTTTTGGTATCATTCTTGAAAAAAGTATTAAAATTTTATGGCTAACGTTGAAACTAAATCAGAAGTGATTCTATTTTATACATTTTATCTATTATAAAATTACTTTTTGAATTGATTTAAAGAGTTATATAATGATAGAACACTATAAGAACAATAGAATATGATAATACATTGATATTATATAAAAAGTATTATTGACTTATTCATTCTTTTGGATTTCATAGATCAATTAATTTTTTGAATTAAAAATATGTAGATACCTTCTAGTTGGTTGTGTAAACAACCTTATGAGGATAATTTTGTCGATGTATGATATACGTTAAAATAAAATAACTCGATGATTGATTCGTTATTTGAGAATCACTTAAAAATTGTTGTTGATACAAGAAAAATTAAAGAATTTGTAGAGGCAAAATAGTCTACCTAATCTTTTTTTACCAGTTAATCCAATATTGCATTAAAGTTTTATTTGATTGTTAGCCTGATTGAAGCTATTATGCTATATCCATTATTAAAGCTGAAAAAGAATTATATTCAAGAACTAATCTACGTAAAAATTCAGCTCTCTTTGATTTCATCAAAATAGATAATTCAAAAGAATTTTATTTTAATTTCAATTTAAAAATTTGTTTCAATTTTATAAGTTTGATAATATCTCAATATAAGTTAGTACGAATGTACCATTCGTTTAAATCAAGTAACAAACACATCATCATTACAGCCATTAAGCTAATATGAAAAAATTCGATAAAAAGATCTCAGAAATTACATACAAAATATAATTCTAATTTAGTTACTTATCACATTACAAATAAATCCGTAAAAGAGTTGAATGGATGTAAATAAATCCATAACGTAGAGATATTTATCAGCTAATAATGATAGGCAATACTATTATTGTAGCCAAACATATGCTCTTATACAGAAGTAAAGTTAAACTACCACAATTTTACAAAGTATTTAATGTACTATTTTATAAATACTAATTACATATAAAAAAGACATTTTGGATAGTTTGTTTAAAGTAGCTTTCATGTTAATACTACTTGATAGAAAGTACTTGAATTTTCAAGATCTTTTATCATTGAAGTATTTGTACTTATAAGGAGATTACACAATCTGCGACTCTTATTGGTCAAAAGTACATAAGACGCGTGCTTCGATAATTTAACCATTTTTTTGTTTGTATGTTGTTTTGTGTAGTTTTAAGTAAGGCCCGTTTACGACAAAACGGCCCAAAAACTTCTTTTTTTTTAATGCTCACAACTTTGCCAATAAATATATAGTAGCAAATTATTTGAAAAAGCTATCAAAATGAAAAAAATTACCTCACTAATAGCACAAAACGTCAAAAAAAGATCAACGGATATTTTTGACGTTTTAAAAACGTTATTATCCGCTGCGGTCTCATATAACATGCTATATGGGCTCTTATTCGAATGAATCCTTATACAAATCAAACATAATTAAGGAGAAGTTATTAATTATTAAAGATTAAACAAAACTTTATCTCTGGAAAAAACTTTAATTTTTAATAATGTGCACGAAATTTACATTTACGTTTACGTTTACGTAAAACTGTTTACATTTTAGCGCATTTGTTTATTTTCCATTACTGATTCCTTTACAAAGAATTTTTTATTATATTTTTAGACAAAAGCTAAATCGCCAGGACCAAAATTTGAAAATTAATTTTTTTGACTAAATTATATTGTCTTTTTTTTAGTTTCTGTACACAAATGATTAAAATGATGAAACCGATAAAACAGGCATCATTTTTTAAGAAAATAACACATACTTGAGATTAGATAGCTTGTAGCTCGAAAAAACTGGTCCAGTTAATGAAACTATGTACTGAACTTATACAAAATTCCATTTTTAGGTACAATAACCAAATTAAACAACTACTTAACCAATCTTCATTATATTAATGATTTTTCGTTATATATATTTTAATAGTTTTTATAGGGAGTTTATGTATAAATAAAAACTATAAAAAGTATCAAACAACTTTAATGAACACTCTTATTTAACTATTTATTTTTATAATCCTGATTTGATTTTATATAATAAAGAATTTTAAGTACTAATAGAGTTTACAATATTTTTTTAGATTCAAATAAATGAAAGATAAAAAATTTAATTTCGTTAATTTATGAATTTTTATTTGAATTAATGATAAGCTTGTAATATTCAATAGAAATCCCTTACAATATATTTAAATAAAATACTTCAACTTTCAGTTAATCAAATTTATTTAATTATGTAATAAACTTGTTAATTTAATTTTAAAATTATTATAATAACAAATAATTGTACAAAATTATATTTATTTTCCATACATTTTCAAGCATAAATATGGATAATAAGAAAAAATCTGAAGAACCGCAAAAAACTGTGAAACATAATAACTTTTAAGTGGATTCAATTATAACAAAAAAAATAGCTAATCTTAAATAGCCGCTGCACTTAACAGTTATTATTTAAACTACTACCGATAACGTAATATCGGTATGCATTCTTTTGTATTATCTTATGGATTCTTCAAAAATGGATTTCGAAAATATTAATTTTACATAATTATTTCTCGACTCATATAAATCAGAATAAAATCTAAATTTTTTTTACCATAGAAGCACCATTTAATCTTTTTGAATTTAAAAAATTCTGAACAAAAAATACTATATAATAATTTTCGAGAATTCCTTTTATAAAAAACCAAAAAAAAAACAGTAGCCTAAATCCAGCCCATTACATTCCAGCGCCAGGCAGTTCCGATGCGCTAGCGGCCAGTGCATCCCCAGCGACGCGCTCTGCGACGGTCTGCGCGACTGCGTCGACGGCACCGACGAGACGCGCGCCGAGTGCGACAAGCCCGACGGTCTGCCCTGCAACCCGCGCGCCTTCCGCTGTGACTACGGTGCCTGCGTCGACGGCGACGCCGTTTGCAACGGGATCCAGGACTGCGCCGACAACAGCGACGAGCTGCTGCCCCAGTGCCGCGAAGGTGGCGGAGGTGGTGGCCAGCAGCAGGGCCCAGGCGGTGGCGGTGGTGGTTACCATAATGCGACCGACGTGCCCTGCAGGCGCAACCAGTTCAGGTGCGACAACGGCCAGTGCATCAGTAGTACGGAAGTCTGCGACGGGACGATCGACTGTTTGGATAAGTCGGATGAGACGGTGCTCACTTGTGGATCTTTCAAGTATGTTTAGAATTTTGTTTTCTGCTTTTGGTTAATCTATGTTGGATTGATATTTGCGTGCAGATATTTTACGAAAATATCTGTAGATTTTGTCTATGGGTGCTGATAGACTTTGATTAGTATATAGCGTTGCTTAATAAACGCCTAGATAGTAAGATGAATTCTAATTTTTTTTATTCAGCTTATCAAGTCTATTACCCTATTTTCTAGTTGAGACTTCCAGAGCTATACATGTATACATACATAATGTTGTTTTAAAAAAATAGCAAATATTTTGTTACATACATATGTTATGAAATAAATTTTACGTTAGCTTATACAATAATAATATACCTGCATTTTTTATAAATATTTAGATTACAATTTTCGAAATATTTGCAAATAATTTGTAAGATTAGCGAAGCAAAAAAGGATTTAATAATTTTAAAAAGTGGACACTGATTATAATGTTTAAGTTCATAAAATAGCTTTTTTTGTGCATTGTACCTATTGTAGTGCTAAAGCATAAGGTTCAAATCTTGAACCTTAAATTTTGCGTTTTCGATTATCCGTTCTTTTGAAAGAGTGAGAGAGGCAGCTAGATTATAGTTTTCTAGATATAGCTCATTTGTTTCAGTTTGATATATATCAAAATATTCTTTACCCCTATACTCACTATTCAAAGAAACGCTGAAAGGCGTCTTCTATTTTTTGAGATAATTAACCATTTTCCAGTTTTAGATCATTTCATGACCCATAACTGAGACCCTCTCCTTGTTAGTTTTTTTGTTCTGAATTGCCAGTTGATATCTCATCTGATATTTTCATCTTTACCGCAGTATCACAGCAGTACGTAGACCTTCTTAGAAAGATAGAAGCGAATGTCTGAACTGTAAGAAGATTCAAACGAGTATGAAATGAATTCTAAATAGATTTATTTTGTATTCCAAAACTAAAAAAAATTCTTCTAGAGTTCTACAACTGTTTTATTAATGATCGGTATAAGTAACGAGAAGTGGTTATAATATAATAGAATACAGAACATTCATTGAACAATTAATTTTTTAAATAAACTATTCAGTATACATTTTATAGTTTATTTAATATATATTTCAAATAACTGATGAATGTCTTAAAAATCTTTCCCAAGGATCAGTTCTATATGCTGCCAAAGACCTCCACCAGTATAATAACAGTAAAATTAAGGCGTCTTTTCTCATTTGCCTTGACCCTTGCGCTGCTTCTGCTTTTAAGCTGTTCCGCTTTTTGGATGGGTGTATGTATTCGCTATGTATGTATATGTGTATATGCGATTAGTCGTTAAACTCCAACAAGATTAATATACAATGCTAATAACAATATATCAACAATCCGAAACAAAATTTAACAGTAGAAAAAGCAGTACCTAGCAATATAAAACAATTGTCGCATATAAAAATAAATGGAAATTTTAGTAAAATTACATATTTCTCAAAGCTGTCCTCAGTACGTATTCCGCTGTGCTTACGGCGCCTGCATCGACAACAATCTCAAATGCAACGGCGTGGTGAACTGCGCCGACGGCTCCGACGAGGACCGGAACCTCTGCGGGGGCTCCGGCACCAGCCGACCACAACAACCCGGCACAACCAAACCGCCCAAGAAGCCGACCGACAATCCCTTCATAACGACACGACCGACGCAGTCGCGACCGCCGCAAACTCGACCAACGCAGACGCGACCTACCCAGAGTTGGCCCACGCAAACCGAGCCAACCAAGTACCCAACTCCCTCGATACCCAAGGATTCCTGCTCGGTTCCGCCCCAGCCTGAGAATGGCGAGTGGAAGCTGGAAAAGAGTCTCTGTCCGACCGGCAGAAATTGCAGGATCGAGGATGGCGTCACTTCGTTGGTGCCTGGTACACAGCTGGTTTATGAATGTGAGCACGGTTATAAGATCAATGGAAGTGCTAACGTCTACTGTAGCCTTAAAGGCAAGTGGTCGCAGATCCCAAAGTGCGTTGGTAAGTTCTTCAGTTTATTGCTTTTTTCTCGGTTTATATCTTTTATTAGCAAAATTAAGCACAAGTACTCAATATTATTTCCGTACAGCGTACGGGAAGTTCGGAAACAAAGTGCAAACTTTCCGCACATTGTTTCAAAATAGTATTTTTCGTAACAACGACGTAAAGTTTTACACCCACGTGTGATTGCCGTGGAATTACACGCGGATGAGAAGTTAACGCACATGTTGCGAAGTAGTTAGTATATTATGTACCAAGGGCTAAAAGTGAGCTTTTATAGACCGAGTGTGGCAATTGCAGTAAAATAGTCAAGGCGAGCTAGCAC
>UELX01004548.1:0-17314 GCA_900480035.1 Eupelmus urozonus | reverse complement strand
GCATATTTTTAAAAGTGCAATTTTACGCATACTGATATCATAAAATATCGTTCGCAACATGTGCGTTAACTTCTCATTTGCGTGTGATTCCGAATCACTCGGGCCGGCTTCGCCGACCCTCGTGCACGGCGGCAATCACACGTGGCTGTGAAACTTTACGCCCTTGTTACGAAAAATACTATTAAACTTTTTTTATTTTGAAATTATAGCAACTATATTATTCATAAATTTCAAAAATTAAAATTTATATTAATTATGTTAATTGAAAAATATGGAAAAGTAATACAATAAGTTTACACAAAATATACTATTTTAATTAAACTTTATTAAAAAATACTTATTTATTAATATATTACTACTTACATAATAATAATCTTGAAAATAGTTTTTTTTACTTAAATATTAAAACTTTTATAAATGATTTATTTGAATTCAAAGCTTCATAATAACTTTACTACCAATCATCACTGCGTCCACACCGTCTACAATAATTATCACCATATTTATCATAATAATCCTCATCTTCAAACATTTCATCATAATATTCAAAAGTAGGAGAATCAGAAAGGTTGCTTAATGCATCAATCTGTTGCTGAAGACCAATTAGAAACTCATTGAATTCTATATTGTCAACATTACATTGGGTAAGTTGAATAAATATTACATTGAAGAAAAGTGTCATATTCTTGGCTACATTTTTAACTTCCTTAATCTGCGTTCCATAATCACTTGAAACTTCATACGTGTAACCCATCATTTTTTTAAACGTTTTATCCATCATATTTACTCTGGAACCTCGAGCATCTATAAAACATACTGCACATTGATCATGCATTAATTCAGTGAATACTCTAAGCTCTTCATTTGTGAAAATAGCTTCTTCTCTTTTAGATCTCATGGCGTTCCTAATCTCAGATGCTTTTTGTACAATCATATTCCAGGTTTCTTTACTAAATTCAACATGGCGTTTATGATCTATAGCAGTTATTCTGATCAAAAGTTTCAATTGAGGATAGACTGTATCAATCCTAACTTTAAGTGATCGAGTTCCACTCTTATTCAGAAAGTAACTTTTTCCTTCATTGGTAAAAAATTTATTTAAAACTTCCATTTTATAAAATAATTGTAATTGATTCCAAGTTATTGTCTGATCTAGTGACCTAAAATAATGAAAAACTTTATTATTTATCAATTTTAAATATAGATTGAATAATTAATATTCCTTATTACTTTTATTAAATAAAACTTATAATAGAGTTACTGATTGCAAAATGTTTAAATTTAAATAAATAAATAAAACTTACTATTACGCCGTACTTTCTAAGATGTGTAAAATGCAACATGCAACTATATTCCGCCAAAACAAAGAAATAGCGGATTTCTACAATACGAAAAACTCCAACCTAAGCAAATCATAACAATTAATGCTGAACAATTGAATGATTTATAGTTGCCGATATGAAATCTTACCAATTATATATCAATTAACTAGGTGTTAATAAAACAATTACGTTGTTTTCAATAAAATACGAACGTGTCTCATTTACCTCATTGTTTTCAATGCGTGAATAAACTAGTCAAAACGGCAGGTTCAAAACAAACTGAAGTTCTGTGTTACCCGCGGTTAAAACTAGTCAAGTGAAGTTTCTTCGTAATTTCCGGTATACTATAATATAAACCAAACCTTCAAATTGTTTTATTTTATTTTATTTTAAATTAATGATAAAATAAAAAAAAAAATAATTCACGAACCACTATGTAACTTTTAACTTTATTTTTACTCAGTCTTGAAAAGGACGGTTGTTAAACCGTCGAAACGTCGACTAATTTAATAAAGTAACTACATCTAGATCTTGGTTCGTCAAAGATCAATTTTTTCAACCCTTAAAATATTCAATAATAATATATGAAATAAAATGTGAGCTCTTTAGTATTTTGTATTTTAGATATAATTGTAAATTAGTCAATTTACAAGACCAAAAAGCGAATATTTTATTTACGCTTTTGACTATATAACATTTAGCATTTTATTCTTTAGAAAAAATACAAATTAACTTATTGTTGGAAAACAGAAAAATATGTAAATATCTGAAATTATAAAAGCTACAAATTAGGATTTCGATTTTATTGGTAAAAAAAGAAAATTTACCCTAACATAACTTTTGTTTAATTATTATATCTATGTTTGTTTATTTATATTATATCTATTATCATTTGCTATTAATTAAAAATATAAGAATACTTTTTACTTTAACAAACTCTTAAAAATCTTTAATGTTTAATAATTTAAGTGCAATTTCTAACTTTTACAATTTTTATAGTTACTCTTTATAATGCCATTCTAAATGTATGAAACTTTAATGGTATATAAAATCCAGATGAAAATTATTTGTTAAAAAAATATGTTCTTAGGATATGCAAAATTTTTTTCAGATGCAAACATATTTTGCCGGGTAGAAAATAAATAAAATAGTTTCAGAATTTGTTGATAATTTAAAAAAAGGATATTCCAAAGCTTACTTTAGAACCATTGGGAAATAATAAAAACACTAAATATAGATACATAAAATTTACTTTATTATAGAAAATAGTATTTAGGACTTATTTTAATTAAAAAAATACGTTTTTTTTTTTTTTACAAAAATTGTACGTTATTAATATAAAAGAAAATATTGGGATCCGCTTCTTCTAAACAGAAAATAATATTAGATACTTACAAATAAGAAATTTTTTACAATTCTATATTATGTTAGTTATTTTTTTCTTTTTTTTAATGATACTCGATAAATACAATGTTCTCGTAATAAAAATTTCACGCTCATTTATTTTACTAAAATTGTATTCAGTATTTCACAGTTACATTATCATTACATTCATTATTTTAGTATTTTTCTTTAATAGGTTGACATAAAGTTTATAAAAGCAATTTGATAAGCTATTTAATGTATTTCAATATTATTCCGATCACTTTAATATATTTTTTATACTTTAATATAATGCGAATAAACAAATTATATTAAAAACAATAAAAAGTTGAAAAATTGTAGAAACTAAGATTATGACTACTCATGTAGCTGTCAACCTGTTAATTTTATGATTTAAAAATATGCAACATTTAATTTATAAAATATTTGCATTAAAATTTTGTTATTGAAGTCTTTTAACATTATTAATACAAATGAATCCAAAAAAATGACTTTGCAGTAACAGTCATTGTCAATTAGAAATAACGGTAAATATGTACATACACTGTACCTTGATTATTCATTATCTCATAGAGAGAATTCTACCATCATAAAATATATGATGAATTTTTATAAATATAGTTTCTGTTAAAGTTTGTGTATAAATATTATACACAGTGAGTGAAATAATTTGAGTAAAAGTAAAATTATTCAATTATCTTTATAAAAAGATATTTAAAAAAAAATAATAATTAAAATATTTAAAATATTGAAGGTTTTAGTCGCTGTAACACATTTGCTAAAACGAAATTTTTTGTCTTAAAATCTAAATAAAACTAATAAAGATGAGATAAAGATGAGATAAAAATGAGTAGATAAAAACATGATTGTAAGTAAGAAAAATTATGTGAATTTCTTAGTATATAAATGTATAAAAATTTGGCAAAGATTTTAAAATACGAAGCTATAGATTTAAAATAAGAATAAAATATCACATCTTTTTTTTAAACTAACTTTTGTTGAGATCGAATTTTTCATCTTAGTTTCATTGATTAAATCTAACATTCATTTGAATGGGGAACATGTGATATTTATATACATTATTTACATAAATGAATACGAAATTTGAAATAAAATTAATAATAAAAATGACTTGTTTATAAATTATATAAAAAAATAGAAGGAAGATAGATAGAATCTGATTTGAATTTTTGACGCTTCATAAAATTTAATATTTATTCTAATTTGACTAATTTAAATGCCGATTCTCTTTATTTCTCTTAAAATAATTATTTCCGTTTTTCTAAAATAAAAAAATTCAAAATGCTGATATAAAATACGATTTCCCCATTCGCTGTCTGTTAGACTTAATAAGAAATCCTAAATCTACTTAAAGGCACATGGTAAATGATCACAGCTGAAACTGGGCTTGTTGAGGATGCTGTTGTTGGGATGGCACCTGCTGCCATGGAATGTCTGGCAAAGCTGCTGCAGCCGTTGCGGCGAGTCGCAAGGCAGCTCGTCGCCTTAGACCCAATTCGACATTGTAGTTAAAAGTGAGTCCAGTGGCATAAATAATGCCGTCGTTGCGTACTAGAGACACCGGCACTTCAGTCGAGTTGCGGCTTAACCAAGACCAGTTGCCCTGAAACTCGCTTATGTCCGGTACCACGCAAACTAGACTTTGCTCCGTTCTGTACCAGGTCTCTGCTTCCATATCGCCGAACCATACCTGTAACAAGATAGGACTTTTTATTAATTCATGTTTACAGTCTTCAAATTAGGAATTATTCATGAACAATAATAAAAGCAAGTTTTAAATCCACTATGATGATTGTCAAATTACGCGTATATATAAAACCATGCACACGTATCTTACCTGAAGATTTGGAGCAAAATTATCGCCTTTAAGTTCAAGCATGGCCACATCGACGCTACCCATGGGATTGAGGTACTGGACTGTGGGGACCGGAGTGACTGGTGCCACAACCGATCCCATCCCTTCATAGAACTTGTACTCGGCGCGCTCGGTGCTGATGATCGTCCAGCAAGCGCCATCGTTTATCATGTCCTTATTGGCCTCTTTGGGCGAAGGTGTCGCATTAAACGGGACGATCTTCTCTTGCGACAGGCAGAGGTACATGTGGTCCGTGTCCTTGAGGAAGAGGGCGCATTTGTGAAGTTGAGAGACTGGATCGTCCGCGTCCAGGCTGGCCATCGACTTATCAACCTAAATAATGGATAATTTATTGATAAGTTTCTTGTCACATAAGGTGTTCCAAAAAGTACGAAATAATTTAAAGATGAAACAATAAATTAGATATAAAAATTAGGTATAACCTTGCGAATAATAAGCCGAGGTAGTGCCATTCCGGTGTCCTTACACACCAGCTTGACCGTATTGTTATAATGAATGTAGCCATCCTTAGGCTCAAAATCCTCGGTTTCGCTCTCGTCGTCATCAAGCAGATAAATGGTGAAGGTGCTCCATTGGGTGGAACTAGCGTGGAAGTGATCGCCGTCTACATGTAGATACCTGGTGCTCACGGTCTGCGAGCGCAGACGGTTGAACAAAGCTATGGTCGTTCCACTAGCTATACAGAGCTCGGTATTTTTCAGCGACTGTTTCTTCTTTGAGGGTTTTGATATTACTTTGATACGATTGCTCAGGAAGACACCGATATCATGGCCATTACCGTGAAACATCTTAATCGAAAGCATGAAGTGCTTTCTCTTGTCAGAGTCGGATATGAAAAGAGTTTTTGCAGCACAGTACTGCTCCTCGTTGTTGAGATCTAACTGCTGTAGGTCCTGGTCCGCGTTTCCGATTATGCCGATGAAAGCGCAGAGCTGAGATGACTGCTCGGATTCGCCATCCCTGCGCATTTGTTCCTGCCTCATGGTCCAAGCATTGCCTCTACATTAAAATAATAGAATAAATTTTTTATTAAAATAGAAAGTTATAAAGCTAAAATTTAGAAAGATATCATTTTTGTCTTTTGTTAAAAAGACATTGGTATTTTTACTTATCATTCCTGATTATTTTTTCATATTTCAATATTTTTTTAGTATTTAAGTAAAATAGAATCAAAAAATAATTTTTATATCAAAAAAATTAAGGCTCTATAATAAGGAACTATTCATTACCTCAAGTAAACACATGGCGGAGGACAGAAAAATCTTTTCTCTGTACCATAGGATTTTTGAGCTACCTTGGCATGGAAAATGACTACTACCATATCCGCTTTTCCTTGTGTACGTTTACATTCAGACAGGTAATGTCTCATAGCCTCCTGGGTGAGACGTTGACTCTGTCGCATATCCAATGCCATTTTGAGTAATAGATGAATGGCATACTAACTGTAACTGCTGAATGTAATCACCTAAAACAAACATTATTTTATTATCAATGATACTTACTAACTTAATTTGATCTAATATAATTAAATTTTAAAAATATGGATCTAAAAATATTAGAAAAAAATGTTGTAATTAATTATTGAAGTGACAGTAAACAATGGCATGAAAGTAAAAAAGCAGAGAAATCATACAACTTGTAAGACTCTAACCTCACTTTGTTAAAAACTACTGCTATTCTTTTTATAATCTGGATCTTGTATTAATAAATTTACACTTAAAAAGCTTTAAAATACATACATTTGCTGCGTAGTTAAATTTTGTTTCTCCAATCATGCTGACTTAAAAATAAACGAAAACAACGTACTCCATTAATTTCTTTTGTTTGATGGCCAGGTGCAAGTGCAACACGCGCAAGATTAAAACGTAAACACGCGCACGCTTCAGTATACATATATATATACATGCATATATTGGAATGCAGCGGGAAACTCTAGAGGGCGCCGTGCATTTTTAAAATCAATTTCAATCAGTATACTTAACTGAGAAATTAATTTGTTTAACAGTTATTGTCTTTTGACTTAATAATATATTATTATAATTTAAATAATTACGCTAATGTATCAAAATATTGAAAGTAAAAAATTTATTTCTCCTTAGCAACTGTTAACTTTATAAATATGTAATATTGTATATTACAAATATAATTCATTTACAATAAAAATTAAACGTAAAATACGTACGTTGCATATCTCTATGCAAAAGTAGAAAATAAAAAAAAATGTCACTCACGTATTATAAATATAAATTGCAAAATATAAAATTTGAAAAGATCTGAAAATTGCTACTTATTGTAAGCAATCTTTCCCAATTGCTTCCAGAGCGTTTCGAGCGTCTTTTTAATAGCTTCGAAGCTTCTCACATCACCCTTGCTGTTTATTATCGGTAGCTCGATGCTGTCGTTTAAGTTCTCTTCATTCAACATGTAAGCGATGAAATTGTTCGCCATTTTCAATCGAGTCCTTGCATTTTCTATCTTCTTGACGAAACTCAAGTACTCGCGCTCGATTTCGTTGGCGAGCCCTAGTAACTTAGCTATTATCCAGCTGTTTACGTACATTATTTTACCGTGACGATCTCGTATGCTCAAGTTAACGTCCTTTGAATGGTGTCTTAGCGTTTTGACACTTATGTTTTCAGTTCTATAAAAAAATTAGATAAATAAATAGGGTGAGGACAATTAAGCGCGCTTAAAATAAACTTCAACTTCATTTCAATTATAAAATTTCGTACATTCGTCTGTGAGAATGATAAACAGAAAATTAAATTAGAACCTTATTAAAAAAATAAATAAATAAATTATCATAAAGTATATTTTTATGAGAATTAAATAAATATAGTAGTAAATATTAATTTATATTTGATTTTCTCAACAAAATGACATAATGTATTTGCATGCTCTCAATGCAATAGCAAGCCATAATCATTCATCTAAATTAAATTATCGTTACCTATATTGTTAAAAATAAAAATTAATAAAATTAACAAGTCTTCATTTATTCACTTACTTTTAAACAATATTATCTTATTATTCTTTTAATACAGAACACAACGGACCTTAAAATTTGCCGCTCCTTACATCGTCGCATGAACTCGCTTATATCAGATTCGTGAAGTACCAGCTTCTCATAATCCCTATAGTTCATCTCCACGTAATGCAAAGAGCCGTCAGGAGTGTAACGAAGACTGATTATGCGTAGAATGAATTCGCAGGAAGCCATATCGGGACTAATGCGGTCACCAAGTGCCAGGATCATCGAGGCTTTGTCGTCAAGAGTAAACTCGCGCGTTTCGGCTAGCTGCTGGCGCTTGTCGATCTGCGCTGAGTAAAGTGGTGCATTGTAATTGTTTGAGGCGATTTGCAGGCGCGAGCCGAATTTAAAATTACTGAATCCCCGTTGTCGTGAAGCTGTAACATCGTTCGATGTCGACGATGTCGTTGTGATTGAGACGTCAATTCGAGGCGGCACTGTGGACAGCATATAATTTGTTATTTTGATTGCAAGCTGATTTGAATGGACTTTGGAGTTTTGCTCTGTTTTTGATTTGATTTTTCAGATGGAACCTATCATGTGGGAATTTTAGTTGGTTGATTATTTGGCAGTTTTATGAATAATTTATTTATGAGAAATATTATTTATAGTTGTAGAATATAATTGTTAATATACTTTTAGTTTTTTAATTCAATATTTTAGATTACTATAACTTTTTTATTATAAAGATTGTGTGTACATTAATCAGAATTTATATACCATTTTCAAACATGAAACATTCATGTGTCTTCATGTTCACTCTTGAAATTAGATTTTTAAATTATTTACTGTTAAATAATTTTTCAAAATATTCAAGTTTATTATATTACAAAATACTTAGAACTTAGTAAAGTATTACTATATATAAAAATTACTACTGTATATAACGATTTACCAAATAATAAAATCATAGTATTTTATTTGCAAGTCGTGAAGAAACTCTAAAATAATTTTGATGCAAAACAAAATAAAATCTCTATACTTCCCAATATTAGCAGCTGTCCAAAAACCATTTATAAACAACTATAGGAAATACTTATATATTTTAAGAATATTATCTATAATACTTATTGAATAATTTAACTAAATTGTTAACCTTGTATGAAGCTTGCGAATTGTGAGTGAAATGATTCATTTTCTGGTGTTGACTTTAGACGTTTATTTGCAGTTCTATCCCAGTCACTTGATTTATTTGACTCATTTTGATAGTTTTGAAATGAAACTCTTGATTGTTTATTATCTGTAAAATATAAATAAAATATAATATTGCACAACATTAATAGAGAATTTTACAATTATAGCTAAGTCTGTTGATTCAATAAGTTTAGATTCATATATTCTTTTACAAACTTTTACACGCTTACATAAGCAAAATAAAAATTTTAAATGAATAAAGCATTTGATTATCTTATCAATATATAAAAATTGTAATATTTATAAGTACTTTAATAAGTTTCCTTTACGTGCTTACTTAATACTTTCTTAAGGTATTGAACAATTATTAATAATTTTTATATCTGTTTAATAATAAGCTCAAAATAAAATGATTTTTGAAAGTGTTGTTATTTAGCAGCGAATTCAATCCGTAAAGAGGTTAAGATTGTTAAAAACACAAATAAATATATATATAGACACACATAAACATACCTCTCGAATATTTTCGATTCTCAAAATTCATAATTCTTTTAGAAAAAACAATTCTTTTTATGACGATTACGACGATAAAAAGAGGAAGAAAAACATTCGATACGAAATATCGTAAATAAAAAATCTAAATTAATTTTGTCTATCTACTACTGTATCATATGCTGTGTAGCTCATAAGCAACATCTGTACTTATATCTTCCGAAAACAACCGTTTGTTTTGAGTTCTATGGTTCTATGACATTGACTACGTACTGAGTAGATATGACTCTTTCTTATTTTAGTACTTGAACGTGTTGATTGTAATTTAATTAATTAGTCATAATACATTTTTTTTTTTAATTAGGTGAATACTTATATCGTTATTGTTTTAGAGGATTTATAATCAATCGAGATTTATAATTTAATTATGTTTAGATAAATTTTTATTTGTATATTTTATATAAAAATATTAAAGTTTATTTTATTTAAAAATAATTATTGATGATTTACATTTTAAATTATTGCAATTATTAAGATTTAAAAATTTTTTAATTATTATAAATTATCTATTGTTTATCTATATTTAAACAGAGTTTAAATAAAAAACTTTACAATATTTGATATTTTAATAATTTATGAATTTAATTTTATATTTATTATTAATTTATTTTGTTAATCGATTCAAAAATCGTTCGAATTTGGGCGGTTTTTTAATTCCTAGAATAAAGCGCTGTTGCCAACTTTATGCTCGATTTCCCTACCAGTAGATTCTTCGTGTTCAAACAAGATCGGAGAATGTAAATCACCGCGGTGCATTTAGCGGGTTGTTCGTTTAATTGTCATAATGTCTGTTACAGAGTCGCTTTTTATTTAGTAATTATTTATTACTAATTAATAAATTATACGCATAAATAACTATACGTTTAAAAATGAAAGTTTTTTCAATAATCCAGCAACGTATATTTTTCTTGTTTTCATTTGAATACCTATACGTGAGTGCAAAAAAAAACTGTATAAATTTTTGTGATATTGAAAAACTGTTTAATTAATTTCTGTAATAAGAAAGAGTATAAAAAGTGTGTAATTGTGTTTACAAAGAAGGTAAATTTACATAAAAAAGAAGATGAAAACGTGGTTATGCAGTTACACAACTAGTGTACTAGATGTATTCATCAGTTTGTACGTAGTTTATATATTTTATATACATTAAATTGCATATTATTTGAAAGATTTAATTAGTTTTTTGTTTTGGATGGAAGTTATACATGAAGGTACTTGTAAAAAATTTTTATTATTTTTATAATACACATGTAATATTAAACAATATTTATTCATTTATTAACATAATTCAAAATAATCTTTGCATATTCTTACATATTATAATATCACTTTTATAAATTTATTTTAGTAATAATAGAATAACAATGCTTATAAAAATATATTTTATGTCACTGATTCACATAAATAGTTTGAAACTTTAACATCATTCTTTATACCAACAATTTTTTTTGTAGAATATTTAAAATTCTGTTTTTTAAGTAAAATTTTTATAAGAAATTGTATTGCTTAAAAATTCTAACTTAACCAATTATATACAATTGTCTTTTTTTAATTATTTGCTCATTGACAATCAATTTATGGTGGTTTTTCATAAAGATAAAAGATAGATCGTTCATTTAGCGGCTGAGTTGGTCGATAGTTATGGTCATCATCATTGTGCAGTTGCAATTTCCTAAATGATTCCAGCTATTAAAAAAGAATAAAGTCAATTTTAATCCATAGTTATAATAATTTATAGCCTTATAAATTTTTTATAATTTTTTTTTTATAAATTTACAATTAAAAAACTTGAAAATTTTTTTTAATTCTTACCTCATCGATTGTAACATCTTTAACACGGACTGATAATAACCAAATCACAGATTCACTGCAAGGTGGTGTTGTCAGTGAACCTAAATATGTGATGTATCCTTCTTTAAGTAGATCCAAATCGAACAGAGATAATGGAAAAGGATCAATCTCAGTACTTTGAGAAGGCTTTAATATATTTGGAAAGCCTACTCGCATTCTTTCAATACCCATATTTGCATTTTTGTCTATCTGAAATTTATAATTATAATAATATATATGATGTATTAGAAATATCTCAAATTAATTTTTTTCCAAGGTAAGGCAATTTTTATTAGATGTTTAATTAAAATTTATTATATATAAGATATATGTAAAAAGTTATGGAGAAATTTTACTTACTGACATAAGGTATCCCAAAACTGCTATCCCATCATCATGTCTTATAGCTTCTGATATATTTTGGTAACTTTTTTTCCAGTGAACCATATGCATCTCTAATGGAAAACTGGAAATATAACAAGAATTTCTTCATGAAAAATTGCATTTTTTTAAATTAATTTTTTTCCCTACTTTTATATACTTATAAACATTTTTAATTAACTGTGTTCAAGTAATGATTTATATTTTTCAAATTTTATTACGTAAAACAAAAACAAAATTTATTTGAATGCTTACCTAAAAGAAAAGCACATATATCAATTGAATAATTTTACAAAGTCACCTACATAACATTACCTTTTTTTTACATCTATTTAATCTTAGATATACCTATGATTGGCGACGGTATGTTCACTGCCGGCTTGATTATCAGCGCCCCAATGAAAGTGTACCTGGGCGAGCTCGTAGAGTCCGGTAAGCGGACCACCGTAGACAGTCGGCGTGTCGTGCACGGGCCATTCGCCTGTCAATTGCACTGCAAAAAAATAAATAACTAATAAAGGAATAGGTTTTTGGCTAGATATAGAGAGTTTCAATGTTTTCAAAGACAAAAGATACGACATGAGTCGGATAAAATATTATTCAAAACGTATTGAAATTCTGTAACTTTATTGAACAATCCAGATACTCGAAGATTTCAAAAACGTTCTAAATGATATTTTGTCCAAACAGACACTAACACGACTTGAATAACAATACTGCAGAAAAACACAGCTTATGCACAGTTTAGATCAAACTGTTTAATCTCTGTTTGCAAATTTAAGTATCTAATTTTCTAACTACTATCGACCTTTGATCGTTAAAAAACACATTAATCAGCACGACTCAATTGACCTGATTGACCTTCGCACCCCCTTAACCCACAGAGTCTCTCATCCGCGTTACAATTAAACCCGCCGGCTCCTTAAAACCCTCAATTTCCATATCCTAAAACAAACTTAAAACCCATCACACCTCATAGCCAACTACAAATAAAAACCTTCTCTCTGTCCTTACCCGAATGGCCATTGTTGACCATACTCATTTTATGGGGCCGGCTATCGTAGCCAAACCGTCCCAGTGGCGGCCGCGTCGCCTCCATCGTCCTGACGTTAGTCAGCTCTATGTTGATGGGCGACTGCCTCGGGCCCGAGCAGATCGGATACTCGGCGGTCCAGTCGTCCGGCCGCGTGTAGCCGAAGTGGCCACCTCCACCATTGCCGCCGTGATTGCCTTCTCCCTCGCTGCTGCCTGCAATTTGCATAGACGTGAGCGATCTCATCATCGTACCTACTCTAGAGAGGTAAATCTATTTTCGTCGGTTGTAGTTTTGTCGCTTGGGTCATGGATGGAATGGATTTGGACGCTTTGAATTTTACGGGGGAGATTGTTTTTCATGGGTTTTTTGGTGTTGTTTGGGGAATTTGGGTTTGGAGGTACGGCTGGGATTTGGTTGAAGTGGAGAACAAGGTGGTTTGGATATTTTGGGTATCTGTGTGGTAGAGGAATTTATTGGGTATGTTTATGTTTTGACTTAGTTTTGGTTTTTTGAACAAATGGTATTATCCAGTTTCCGCGTGATTTAGATAAAATTTATTATTTTGATAGAAAAAAAATGTGAAAAATTGACCCAGAATTTTAAATATCAATGAAGTTTTGCGTATACTTTAAAAGATACTTTTTATTTTTATGTTTATAATATTAATAATTATATTATATATAATTATAGATAAAGATTCTATACTTATTAGGATTATAAAAGTATTGAAAAAGGTCATAAGGTTGTATTAATTAATGTACATTTTGCGCGTCCAATTTTTTTAAGTTGCCAAGAATGACTAATTCTATGCCGTTATATATGGTAGTAAGGTTTAACGAATCTAATGCTTCATTCTAAATTTTAATTACTAAGTTCCGCAAAACGTTGGAGCACAAGTGGTTACCTAAAGCAAGATGATTTATAGAAGAAAGATAATATAGTCATAATTTTTTGAGAACTTTAAATTTTCTATCACAAATATTAATAAAAAAATCAACATTTGAATAGAAATTCACTGGCAGAGAATACAATTAGTTTCTAAATAAACATTGATAGACTTCGCTATTGCCTTGGTTTAAAGGCAATTTATGCGTAACTATTAAGTAAACGTTAGGAGAAGAAGTATAACTGTAAAACAAAGCACCTGATCTACAAATAAAGAAATAATCTTTAAAAAAACATTCCAAAGAAATTACAGAAAAAGTAATTACTTGCCTCAATGGTAAGATAAAAGCTGCAAGTGTCATTCACAACTATATTATTTTCTCACTAGATTAAAACCTGCTTCTAATACTTATTTTACGATTGTAATTAACAAAAGTTTATTGTCCCAGTTGGCTTAGTTCTTAAATAAATCTATAAATTTAATCATTTGCTAGTGTTCTTTTGTAAAATATAGATCTAAAAAACAAAATATACGCGTAATAATGCTTTGATAAAGTTTGGCCTTACGTTTGTGCATTCGATTTCATAAAATAAAGATCAGGCACGTTTGTTGAAAATTAAAAAGTGCGTACGAAACTTCCGATAGCACAATCGAACTTGAAAACAATACCGATTCGATTCATTTCAATATTTCTTTTTATGTTGTAATTGTTTATATCGGTAGGATTGAATAATTGTGTAATTTTATTTATGTAACGTCTGCAAAAAATTTTATTGATACATAAATAAAAAAAAAATACTAATTTCAGTAACGGTTACTCAATTGATATTGCATTAATTATTGTATTTTTTTTTATGTCGTTATTGTTAATTCGAACGAATTTTAACATCAACAAGTGCTGGAGCGTTAAAAAATAAATACGGTAGTATTTCATTAAAATTAATATTAACAAAAAGAGGATAAATTTTTTTTGATAAAATTAGTAATATTCATTTTATATATTTGTACATAGTTACATTCCAAATTAATAAATATTAATGAAAGTGCTAAATGTTGTACACTATAAATTTTTTATTTTAAAAGGTAACAGAAATTTTATAAGAAAGAGCATGTAGGTAGGTACAATACACTTCCGCGTTGAAAACGTACTGGATGGAAAATTTGTAATGTTAAAAAAATAATGCACATCCTTAATAAAAAAAGCGAGTAGGTATAAATTTGATATTAAAACATCGATTCTTATATTATTTTAATAGCCGTACGCGCAAATTTAAGTCTTTAACTAAAAATATCCTGCTTATCAAACTAATTAAACTAATTAAACCGCCTCAATTGCCATACAACTTACACAAACTCTTAATCAGAAACCTCATCCCCCATCCCTCACATATCCCCCAAAAGACCAAACAACTGCAACTATCGCAAAACGTCACCTCAACGCGGGTAAACACCCAACGACACCACCGCCAATACCAAAATCCTCCAAAAATCATCAAACAATCAAACAAAAGAAAACCCACCCTCCTAAACAACCCAAGCCCTTCTTACCCTCTTAAAACCACATATCCACTCTCATTCTCTCTCAACTCACCGGCCTCCCTGACAATCCTGGGCAGCGCGCGTCTCCGACGTCCGGCTAGCGCCGGCTCGAAGACCAGCAGCAGCAGCAGGACCAGAATCGGTGCGAGCAGCCGCGGCGGCATCTCGGCAATGCTGCCCGCTCCGAAGAGGAGCCAGCAGAGAAGCTGGCAATCGCGGCGGTAGCCGCAGCAGGAGGAGGGATATACACACGGGCTCTGATGCCTCTAGGACGGATTCATAGCTATCTTCCGGCCAATTGACTTTTAACGCTGTTTGCTTGAAAGAGTTGTGAGAGGGTCTGTTTTTGGCGTGGGAAAAAAAAGGGGTGGGGGGCAGTTTTCCGAGGACGCGGGATCGATGCCTCCTTTTAATTTCTCGGATCGGTTGAGACTTTTGCTATTGAACTTGGCCGAGGTTCGCTGGCTCTGCGTGATTGTGCCTTTTTGCGGCGATGGTCAGGGAGATATCGTTGAAGCGATGGAATGTTTAGATCGGCTGCGACTCTGTGTTTGCGGCGTTTGAGTTTTTAGGGATCGGGAGCTTTTTGTTGCTGGGCTATTAGGGTCAGGGAGCTTTTTTATTGCTTTGGATGAGAAAAACGTTAGGTGTGGTTTGATAGATTGGTTTTTGTAAAATTTAAAAGCGTTCGATTGTTACGGTGTAGTTTAATTTACATGGTGCAGTACAAGTAGAGGACAGCATTTAATATGTAATATTTTCAAGGTACTTTTTCTGTATGATTTAGTGAGTTGGTTTAGTTTATAGAAAGCCGCAGAATTATAATTTATTATACTTTAAACCATAATGTAAATAATTTAGTAAACCATCGTTTTGATATTGATACGAAATTGTATCTTCTATATCATCAAGCTCATCATACATTTTAATCAAGATTTTGCTTTTTATGACATAATCACATGCGCATTCCAGCACTCGACCCCTTGTTCAAAATTGATTTTACGTCTCATAATAATTACTCAATAAAAAGTGCCAAATATCTCAAAGTGTGTTAAATTTGCACATTCGTCACTTTTACCAACCACCTCCCACCTTGACTTCTTTCATCTCTCCGCGTTCCGATTACATAAAATGTCGTAAACTGGATCGGACCAGCCGCAGGAGACGCTAAACGCAAGACGAACGCAGCAGAGGAAAACATAGCCATTGTACATTGTCTCTTGTTTTCTTGCCCATTATATTTTCTTGCGACCTCCTGGCCAATAACCCAAGCCGCACTCAAAAAAATCCAAACCCATCCAAAAACCTCCAAATAACCTCCACGCTGAGCACCCTCCGAATCTAACTCTCCCACCCACGCATCCCATCATAGTTAGCTCACTTCCGCAAACAAAAGCAGCGCGCGGCGCACCTCCGAAAAGCGCACATAGAACCTCGACTCTATACCAACACACACACACACACACACAGGGAGCTTTACGAGCTCGCCGGCGCGTGTGCATGCACACGGCGGCAGGGTCATTGCGCAATATCATATATCGCGCTCATTAGCCGTTACGTGGCGGAGCACGGGCAATTGCAGCTATTATATGCATTGGGCGCTGCGCGGGCAAGATAGATGGGCGCGCGGAGAGGCTCGATGAGCGAAGATGACAGGGTCGCCCGCGATGGCGCGCGAAAAATCCAGCGAATTTTCAGAGAGAGAGCCTGATGCTAGACACAATAGTGCTGCGCGCTGACGTGGACAGAGCGCCGATGACCCTGGGACGAGCGCGAGTGCGTGCTTTTTGTAATTTTCGTAGATTGTCGGTGGAGACAAGAGGAGTTGTAAGGAGATGGGTGTGTGGGATTGAGGATGGAATTTTTGTGAGGAGAGGATGGCAGGTTATGGAGGTTGGGAGGGGATGAGGAGGTGGCTTGGTGGGGGTTGGGAGGGTTGAGTGGTTGGGTTTGGGGGTTGAGGTAGTTTTTGTCGGAGATTGAGGTGAGGTTGAGGGTTTTTGGATGATTTTTTTTGGGTTGTCGGGATGCATTTGGTAACTCGTTTAGGTATTGTTAGTTACCGGTTGAATTACGCGATTTTTTCGACGGTATATAATTATTAGTTTCACTGCCAACTTTAAGAATTCTTTGCGATTTCATTTGATATAAATTGTCTTTTAATGTAGAATCTACATTTTATCTTATAAGGTTTAATGTTATTTGTGTTTCTGAATCATAAAAATAAAACTGATTCAGTCTTTATTTATTTAAGGACGTTCTCTAACTGCAGAGGTGCTCATCTCGGGTTTAAATTAAAAAATGATGTTTTAAGATATTATAT
>UELX01004547.1:0-17315 GCA_900480035.1 Eupelmus urozonus | reverse complement strand
ATCTACAAGATCCTCAAAAAAGAGTTTTACAATCTGACAGAGATGAACTTGTTCGAAAAATAAAAACGCTTGATCATAATGGAATAAACAGATTACTCGATACAATCAAAGAAGTGTTAGTGGATCAGTATTTGGGCAATCAACATCCTCTTATAGAATTGTTAGCTGATAAAAGATTGGTATGTATTTTATATGCAATCATCATCTATGTTACGACCAACTTAAAGACGAAATTGTGCAAATGCATGAGTCAAAAAATTAAAATCCAAACTACTCCTGTTTTTATTTACTTATCGATATTTTTAAAATAGAAGTTTTCTTATGAAGTTATGAAAATATTTCTATTTTGGCAATCATTATACAATTTTTTTAATTTTTTTTAAATTACACGGTAATACCTTTAATTTAAGGCATTGCAAGTGACTTCTTTGTTCTTAGCCGAAAATAAAGTACTATGCTGTACCCTAGAAGAAATAATTCCATTTAATAGCTAATTAATAAGTACTTAGTAAAAATGGATTCAATGCTATTATCTCAGGTAAATCGAGCAGAATTTTATCCCGGATACCCAGAAAAAGACCTCCCTTTTTCGCCAGGGTGTACTAAAAAGTCGTATATTGCACTCGTGAAGTAAAACAGGTTATGTGTCGCTTCGCTATTATCGCATTATATATACTAATATTGAAAACGTTTTGCAGCATATGCAATTTTGATCTTATTTTTTTAAAAGCCTTTCATCAAGTCTCTTATTAGACCTTATATGATGGCTCTATTGTATTAGTATCTGCAGAAAGAACATTTGAAAGCATGAAAAGAGGACTTCACCAACTTTGTCGAACAGCTACAAAATTATTTCTACAGCTCAGATTCATAATTATGCATTCTACCAACTCATTTAAAAAAAAAGAGAATTATCATGAAAATTAAATAGTTATTACGATCTTTTTGGTTTGGAAAAATAAATTTAACATTATTCTTATATTCTTATAGAACTCCGAATTAATGTGCCCAGAAAAACAATCAGCCCAACAAATAATTTATAATCTTTATAAAAGAATCGTACTTACCGAAATTCACGGACACGTACTCATATCATACGCCACTAGAATTCAGAGAATAAATGAGGGTTGTAAGTATACATTTAATGCAGTTCAGTATAGTCAATCAAAAAATTTAATTTCCCATTTTATTGCGTATCTCGTATAGTATCAAGCGAGTTGCGGCGCATATACCGGACTGACTCCTAAACAGATATAATTAAATAGCAAATATCTTTCACAGGGGATGCAGAAAGTGTTAATGAGCCACTCACAACAGATAAAATGAAGAAAAGATTGACTGAAATTCATACGAAAGTTAAACAATTACTTGAATCGGCAAGTCGAGAAGTATACAGTTGTGATCCTGATGAATATGTTATAGGTACAGTATATATTAGTAAACGGAAAAATGATGGTCTTTATAATTTTGTTTGATAATAATAATAGTAATTATTGTCATATTTATTAATTTACAGATCGCACTTATACAAAGTTTGGACCTGTATTACAAGGTTATTTAGTATATGAGGAAGATACGACTTTTGAAATCAGCAGTCGAACTGACGGTGCATGTTGGTATGAATGTGAACATAAAGGCGTAGTCCAAATTAATAATAATACTAAGAGTCATCGGCTGAATCCGTTGATGGAGAAGCAAAGAATCTGTACCGGTGATTTACGAGATTGTACATTTATATCTCCACAACTAAATATATGTTTTTCAGTAAGTTCTTCACAAATTTTAATAATAATATATTTTAAACAAAAAAAATAATATTTTTTTAAATCAGATGAATTTAAAATTGTTAATTTTTTCGGTTTTCTTTATATTTTAATACCTAGAATCATATCCCAAAGTTTGAGCAAAATCCGTAATCCGGAGGCCTGGGCCTCTCTTAGTTAGTAGCAATTATCTGTCTTAATGAAATTTACAACTTTGACATAATTGTTTCGCTTTCGTAGTATAGAATACAGTTCGATAATTTTGTATAAATTAATTATTTACCTCGTAAGACTGTTCTACGCTTCATTCGGACGAAAAACATTGTACAATCTAAATAATCAACTTCCACGCCTGTATTGAATAATATTATTCGATATTTCATTTAAGTTATTTAAGTAATAATAGAAGATTTTTAATTTTGTCACCGTTATTAAAACCATTATTTTCGTTAGAGAATATTTATATCCATTACTTGACTAAAAACGTTTTTTCCATCTAAATAAAATAAATATTTACTGCAATATTAGCCCTCTTTATTATTTTTACTTTTACTCTATTTATTTAGTAAATAACACGAGAATCATATAGTTAATAATTAATTTATGGTTAAGGATAAAGAAAAGGGTAGCCGCATATATAACTATATAAAAACTAAAGAAGACGACTTCCTTGGTCCATCAAAGCGTTGTAACACCAGTACGTACTATAGAAAATCAATGGGAGATAATTTACTTGGATTATTCCCTATGTGTGATTACTGTTTTTGCACGTGTGACGAGAGTAAAGAGGAACCTCTTCATGGGAATTATAGAAATAATCGCTTTGGTGATATTCGAGAGATCAGTTTATTAGACTTTACATCTGACACGAATAAAAATTTGTAAGTAAAACTATGAATGTCTTTCTACTTTTATGAATTATAGTATCAAATAACAATTCAATAAAACAGGTCAAACTAAAATCTATTTTACTTCTCGCGATGCACATATGCTAATTTTTTACCATACCCGGACCGAAAATACTACTTTCGAACTTTTAAGCTAGAAATGAAAGTGGTACTTACAACGTCTGTTTTTCAGAAAAGTTCTAGTCAATAAACTCGGATTATCATATTGATCTTTGATTTTGTCTACTTGACCTTTTCACATCTTCTAAGGTTTAATATAAATCTGCACAAAATATTATACGGGAACTCAAAAAATTGTTTGATAAATTCGAAAAATAGTTTTTATTAATATATTATAATTTTCTAGAAAATAATGACCGTTAAGAAAACAAATTTGTTAGAACTTATTACTTTAATAAAATTTACGTAGTTTTTGAAAGTATTAATCGATTTGTAATGAACAAAATCAATTAATTAAATTTGAAATTCAGTCAACATTTTACTTACTTTTTTAAAACATGACATTTTTAACGCCAGCTATTGGCTAATGAAGTAATTTTGACAAAAAATATTTCCTTTTGTTTCCGTATAGTTTATCACCCCTTAAGTAACTGATTGATTTCCTTTTGAGTTTAAAATTTGCGATGATTACATAGACCTATAAGAGAATGGATTCTTTTGTATTTTTAAATTATTTCTTGAAGTTAAATCATTCTCAAAATTGTTAGGTAAATCATATTACAAACGTTGCTTTTATGTGTATATTTAAATAGCCACACCATAAATAATACACATAAAATCCATAGCGGAAGTCAATGCATAAGTTAAAAAGACGTTCGGTTATCACTAAATAATATATTTTATCATATTCCATAGTAACTGAATAAATGCATCTTAAAAAATTAAAGGGCGCGGCAGCGCCCTGATTGGCAAGTAGGCGAAGAGATCATGGGTGCCCGTGCCTTTTATACGGGAGGTTTTCGTCTTTAACCTTACATTATGAAAAAATCATTTTATTCCTCAAGATTTTAATTTACTTTTTTACTGCTCTATCTTTCTAAAGCTTGAGTTTACACTATTATTGATCAGGAATATTCAGAAAAAGTAAAATAGAAATTTACTTTTCACCATACCCTGGCCGAAAGTACTACTTTCGCTCCCGGCTCAAAATCACGAAAGTAATATTTTCGGCCCGGGTATGGTGAAAAATAGTATACGCACCACGGAAAGAAATAAAGAAAGCCTCAGATCGCATGTTTATCACCCTCGGCTTCGCCTCGGGCGACAATTTACATGCGGTCTGGGACATTCTTTATTTTTCCTCCCTAGGTGCGTAATATACTATTCAATAAAAGAAATAAAACAATATTTCTTCCTATCTTCAAAATTTTTTAATTATTAGTTTAATGTTCGTTTACTTAGTTATCAATTTCCAAAATCATTTTTATTTATAAATATATTTATAAACAAAAGCTTTGATTTTTTAATTGAACATTATTAATACTTAAGTCTTGATTAAATACTAGGAACTATCTTGAACTATTAATTAACCCTTGTTTCTCACGTATGATTTTGTTTTACAGAGTCATAACAGGTTTTCGTTTTGAATTTATACTGGCCCATCGTTTGATTATTCGGACAAAACAGGGAGTTTTATTGCCTAATGGTACAATCGGTAGAGAAAAATGGGATGATCTATCGGAAATACATAGAAGATCTATGGAATCCAATTTCCCTGATCCTTATAAAATAACGTATAACCAACGAACAATTTTACTGGATGATTTGGAAGCACCCGCTAACCACGTTCTCACGGGGATAAAATTTGAAAAAGTTAAAAATTACACCCAACTGAAGATTCGAGTAACACCATTTAATTTTATAACTGGTAAACTTGAGTCAAATAAATCTTATTGGTATATGAACGAAAAGCCTCCTAAAATGCCATATAGGTAAGTTACGAAATTATTTTTAACGACTATTTAATAATTGCATAAAAAATTACATTTTTTCTTTTTAGATATGAACTTGACCTAAATAATACAGATATACCAACACATTTCAGAAACGAACCTGATTCGCAAACAAATCAGTATTTAACTATAAGCTTGACTGATAAAAATAAAGATCTAAGTCAACATCTTGTGCCTTTTATTGATCTTCAGACTGTCGAGCATACACCTCCTGTACCACTTTCCGGCGCAGGATTAATTCACAAAGGTACAACAAACTCAGGAGGCTTTTTAGGTTTGAAATTGTTTACATATAATTTCTATAACAATCTCTACCCAAAGGAAAGAGATGTATTTTATATATATAAATAGTAAAAACTATAAAATAATAATTTGCTTAATACGAGAATAAGCCTGGTATAACGTCAATTATATAAAAATATTGTAAGATAAACTATTACTTATTTAATAAGAAAAATTTATTTATTATTCATTTGACATACAGAGTTATAACTTATAATTTCTTCTACTTTCATTACGAAATTTCACGATAAGTTTTGTTTACCAGAAAAATATTTTATAATAACTTCAAATAAATTAAGAATTAAAACAATAGAACTGTTTCATAAAATTACAAAATTTTAACAAGGATACACGGAAAGCATCCAAAATAAAAAGGTCTTGTAATGTTATTTTTAACTGAACCGTAAAGCTCCTCTTACTCCTGCATTATGCGAAAATAAAGTAAATGTGCGTAGATTTCACTTTTAAATAATTTATTACTAAAATTTTGCACATAAGTATCTCTAATAATTATTTGTTAAGTTTTTTTCAAAAAATTAATCCATTCATTCTGTAGTAGTACTCTATCAAAAGAAGTATTTTAAGCCCAACCTAGTAAAAATTGATGAGCTGGTTGGCTAGAAAACCCGTGGTAAATGGGTAAAATAGTCAAAATTCAAGGTTTCTAACGGTGAGCGGTATTAGAGACCTAGAGAACAATATAGATCACTTAAATGTGCAAAAATGATCTGAAATATATATATATACATATATATAGTAAGTACAAAAAAATTTATATTAATAAAAGCTATGATATACTACTTTAAATAGTAATAAATGTTTTATTCATGTTCAGTGATTTAAATTCAGGCTGGCCCCCTTAAGCGATGGTAGAATAATAAATCGTAAAACATTAATATATTAAATTTATAAACAGTGAATTTAACTATTAATCTATCTCGCTACATTCGCACCTTCCTTAGAGAATACATCTCCCACGTATTAATATATTCTAAAAATTCTACCACTTACAATGCAACACAAAACTCGCATCAAAAACAAAATATTTTTCTACTTGTTCTAATCCCAACAAAAACCCTCGAAGCGCACACTTTAAAAGCGCGCGTTATTTCTTTATCGCTCGCAGCACAAAGACGCGCGCGGACACCCAAGAGCCATCAAACTCTTTAAAGTCCCGCGACAGGCGCGCGCTCGGTGAGCTATACGTAGTCGACAAAAAGAGTGCAGAGACAGCTCTATTTGTAAAAGCTCGGAGCCCGCAAAGTAGTGTACACACGCGGCAAAAAACGGCCGCGCTCTTCCGGCTCTTTCGGCAGGCGTCGAGTTTATTTTCGGCTTCAACCCCATCGATAATCAAAACAAACGCAGGCGTCAAAGCAAGCACGATGGGACGCCTGCTAAATGAATATCATTATGCGTTGCGGCAGCGTAGATGTCTTGCGGGACAGCGGGGATCGAAAGTTTGAGCGATAAAAGTGTTTCAGGGCTTTTTTTTTTTGCAATTTAATATTTATATTATGTTAAATTAAAATTTATTGATTTATTTCAAAATTATTGATCTGAAGTGTAACAAATTCTGAAGAGTTTAAGTTTATTTGCTTTAGTAAACAATTGTTTAATGCTTACGCATAAAAATTTGTTTAAAATATTTTTTATTTATTACCTAAGAAGTTTTACTTTTAAATTCTAGAATCTTTTGTTTTATCAGATTTAAGGAAATTATTTTTATGAAAAAGATGATAAAAAAAATTATTTCTAAAGTTTGATTTTATGTAGCACATAGCTTAAGGGGATGTGAAACATAATTTTTGCTGACCCATTTTTTGAAGCTTTTTGTTTACTATTAAAAAATGCATATGCGAAACCAGTACATCATTGCCCTCCGTAATAATATACCGTATTTACGTGCAAAATTTCAAGTAAATATACCAAAATGTCTAAAAATAGAATTAAAAGGAAATTGATTTTCAAAATATCTTTACAATACCATTTTTAGTAGTTTAACATTACAATTTAATATTTTGCATGTTTACAGAGTGAATAATTACAGAAGGCTTCTTTAACAGAAGAAAAATTTTAAATTTGATTCAAACTTTAATAAACCTAATAATAACACCTTACTAGAAACACAGTCTCACAAGCTATCATATTCCAAATCAATAAACCATGCCATCAGATATTCAGTACTCCCAAAAATTGAGAAAATTAAACTATCAGCCCTCCACAGAACAACGACCCCGAGTCTCAACTCCACATTACATTTCCCTCTTCAAGAAATCCTCTTGTCTTTTCTCTCTCTCTCCCTCTGAGATGTCGCAGGGCCCTCTCAACATGCTTTATTTGTACAGACGCTCGCACGAGGGTAGTCGTTCTTTTTATTTTATGAATGAGCACATCGTCGCTCTGTATAAGTATATGTGCGCAGTCGACGTGCAGCTTTCTGTTTTATTTCGCGCGTTTCACCAAATTTTGAACGCGCGCACGGCCTTTTTGAAGCGGCGCGATGCCGGTCGGAGTTTCGCCCGATGAATATGAATGAAGAGCCTGAGCGAGCTTTGTTTTTGGCCGGTGTTTTGTCGTTTAGTCGCGGGGAGGGTTTATTATTCGTTTGAGCTTTGTTGGAGACGTTATTGAGTCGTGGTTCGAAATTAGGAGCTTTTTTATGGGCTTGACGTGAGGTTATAGGGCTTTGCTCTATTTTCCCTGAACTTTGTTAGATTAAAAGTTTAAGCGAATACTATAGAAACATGTTGGGGCAATTTGGGTCATTGGTATCTATTTTAAAAGAACGCATGTTTTCAGTATTAAACGAATCCTCTTACTACGAGATTTTCCGGAATATTTTGAAAATGCTTTTATCCGAGCACTCAAAAGCTACACCGGGGCCAATCGTGCTACATCATTTCAAAAGATCAAAGTTTAAAAGTTTTACAAAAGTGCTCTGTAATAAATACTGTAGGAAATATATTCTATTTACGTTATTCGGCTGTAATAAAATACAGTAGTAATTTTATTTCAATAAATTGTTGAAAATTCTTTTTTTTAATTTTTTTCTAAAAATTTTAGACTATACAATTTACATAATTTTCTATTATTAAGGGAAGGTACGAAATTCTGGTTAAAATAATAATGTCATTATAATTCACACAAGGCTAATTACAACTTTTAATACTTCCTACCTACTAATTATGAACTTAAATCTCACGCAACTCATAAATATCCATCAATCAATCCTACATAATAATTTTAGATATTTTCCTCATAATTATTCAATAAAAAACCTATCTGACAGCAACAATTAGTGCCGCCAAAAAAAAACCAAAACCACCTAAAAATCCAACAAAACAAAATCTAAAAGAAATCACGCAGCTTCCCCCATCTGTCAATCCATCCGTGACGCGCGTAAGCAGCCGGTAAATCCCGGCGAGCAGTGCATCATACACTAGAAATGGCAGGACAAGCGTCGAACAATGCGCGCAAAAAAGCCCGAGCAAAAAGGCCGAAACTATTCGGTAACCGAACATTGAAAGGTTCTCTTAGCGCTAGCTCTCGCACCCGTCCAACCACCCACAGCCGGCACACCTACACGTACATACGGCGTGTGAACTATGCGCGAAATTTCGAGCACCAGCGCCGTGGTTCCGCTCCTCGGCTTAAGCTGGCTTTCCCCGCATTTTCCGACAGCGTTGAGAGAGAGAGGAAGAGAAAGAGATAGTGGTGTGGACGTTTTTTTTTTAACGATACGTACGGTAATTGGAGGGATTTGATTTTTTTGTATTTTTTTCTGAGGGGACTTTTGGGGCGGGTGCTCTTGATGATGGTGGAAATGTAAACTTTGGCGGGCCACTTTGACTTTTAGGAGGATTTGCAAAGTTGGGCCGAGTTGTAACGAAATTTTGGCACTCGGCTGGCGAATCTTGGCGCGAAGGAGGTTGGTTAATTTAATTAGGACGGGACTGAGTAAATTTTAATGGGCTTTATTGTATTAAAATTTTAACTTTGCGCTTTATGATTTTACAGCTTTATATTTGATGATTTTCGAGTGTTTTTGTTTTGCTTTTAACAAGATTCAAGATTCTGGAAGATCGTGAGTGTTTTTATTAATGAAGTTTTAAAGCGAAAGTTTTGTGTTAAAAAACTTAATATTGATTTTTCGTATTAAGAGCTTTATTCAGTTATTGAATTTGTATTTTTAAGAAAACTATTTTAAAAATATATATCTAGCTATATTGCTGATATTTTTTTTTAATTTAACTTTTCTAAGTAGAATTATTTTAAAAAACTTTTTAATATTAAATTAACCGAATATATAGTATTAACATCTTCTGTACATTTTACATTGCTATTTCACATTCTGGAATGTTTCTACTTCCTTTATGTGAACATAGTTACGTACAGGCGTACTTCAAATTTTGCTACAAATTAGCCCTGATGTAATGAAGTGAAGCAGCAGTCCTCTCGCATGAGAAAATCCGACATTCTATTGTTGCCGACAGCATTGGGCGGAAAATATAGATAAGTAATTTTTGAAAAAATAACCAAAACACTTACTTCCAAGTAAATTTTTTATTTTCTCAAAGTTTGTACTACAATAATCTATTTTATCTAATGTAATTAATTGTCTATGCTAAATTCCAATATTCCTTAAGTATATCAGCAAGTTTCTCACCAACCATTATTGAGGGAATGTTTGTATGTGCTGCAATAATTTCTGGAAAAACTGAAACATCTCCTACTCTTAGACCTTCCACACCATTAACCTTAAAAGATTGATATAACACACATATTTAAGAATAATATTTTTAATTAAATTCAATATGTTATTAGGACATAAAAAAAATTTTTTTTATAGTTCCAAATCATTTTTTCTTTTTTTTTAAATATTTATTTTAGTCGTAAATAATAGACTAATTAAGTAAGTAAAACAATATTTTTGACAAGATTCTGATAATTTTAAGAATCAACTTAGAAGCTAGAAAACGTAAGAATAAAGAAAATAAGATATATCACAATGTAAATAGATAAATACATGTACAACGTAGTTATTTTTATACATTTGATATCTGTTAATATAATTCTGATGTAGTGATTTCATGTGATAAAGCGGTTAAAAAGTATATTTTAAAAATATTTAAAAAATAAATACGTAATTGAAACAAATTATTTATTTCATCATTAGATTTAAAACTAATCCTAGAAAATCACCTGCAATTTTGGATTAACAACAGCGGTAGTATCATTTTCTGGCCCCATTCTGCAAGTCCCAACAGAATGATAAAAACCTCCACCAAATGTTCGTATTGCGCAATCCCAATATTCGTCTGAGTCGAATTCAAAATTTTCGCAGCCTAAGATAGGGTTATCAGGCCAATAAGCACCATATTCTTGAAATGCAGATGTTTTAGATAATTCCAGTGCTAATCGTATTCCTTTTGTAAGGGTCTTTACATCATCAGAATGATCAAAATAGTTAGGATAAATTTTTGGTTTTGAGTCTGGATCTTTATTACGTAAAAGTATTTTTCCTTTGCTCTTAGGTGCTATCAAAGTGACCAACAACATAAACGCATCTTTATCTAGCATATTACTGAAAGAAGCTAGGTAATGTTCCCGAGTAATAGCATTAATTTTATAAACAAATCTATCCGACGCGAGAGCAGCTCCAATAAAAAAAAATTTCTATATTAGTAACATATTTTACTACAAACTAAACAAAAAACAATCGTTTTTGACTAATAAATTTCGCTAGCTTTATGAACTTTACGTGTGTTTTACGTTTAAAAGTTATTTTAGTAAACATCTTTCAGCAAACCATGTTCGTCTATACAACCAGTATGTTTATTTTGTTTAACTAGTAGCATATTCATACTTTTTAGTACAATACAAATGACTGACAGATCAGTTTCATCGAACCTCTCATATTGTTTATCTGCAATACGAATAAAATTAAACTTATAGGTTTAAATAAAATCCAACTTTTTTATAACATACATTTTTTATAAACGTTTTTACTAGGGTAATAACTTAAATCTATCATTAAAATTTTGTAAAAATATAACTTTCTTGAAAATTGTTAAGCATATTTTACTTCAATTTTTGAGAGTCTTTGATTTATTGTTTGTATTTATTAATTTAATGTTGTTAGCATTTTTATGACCATTACTTAAATAAAAACTCATGCATCAGTTTAAACATATTATTTATATTATAAAAAATAAACAATTGATAAAGGATCCATACCAGCGGTTTTACATTCATGCAGAGTTTTGTATAAGTCGAACCTATAGATATTACACACACTCAAAAAATTATTAAATTGTCCAAACTGACAAATTCTCTGCATCCGGATAATCTTACAATCGCATCGCCCAAAAGATACACGAAAAACGTTCCCCATTCAAGGAAAATACTTTTATTTAATATCAATATTTTCCCGATCGCGGCGGAGCACTCGGGATCTCTCTAATCATACAGAGTAGATGCACGAATTTCATCGGGAATTTCTTCCTCCCGTGGAAATAAAAAAAATAAATCGAGATAAGCATCAGCCTTCGAGCTCACGATATTGATCAAGTAAGTCCCGGCCCGAGTGTTTGCGCGGAGCGCCGAGCCAAAAATATAAGAAAACATAGGAGCTCCCGTTACGTACGAAAAGAAAATAAAGGGCTTCCCCCTTTTTTTTCGACTTCGCTTCTTAGGCTTTGATCGAAACTTACGACCTGGAGCACGTGTCGCTCTCTTTTGTAGCTATATTCCGCTTCTAAAGCACGCGGGCGCCTGTGCCAAACGGCTTTGTTTTTCTTCGCCGGATGTCAGGCTGGAAATTGATAAACAGTAACTACCTTACCGATACCTCTGAAAATCCCAATATACACATTTCAAAAACGTGAAAAACTAAAATTTCCCCAACCAGTCGCGGAAACATTTCCAAAAACTCAACCCACCGGCAGCTCAAAAACTCAGCGGTAGCAGCCGACTAACCCCACCGACAATCGAGCTTTCAACAAATTCCCAAAAAGCCAGCATAGCTCCGCGCAAATTCTGTTTGTATCCCAGCTAAAAGTGCAGTCCTCCCCGAACAAGCCGCATTACGCTATCCGCTCCGGCTGCGCTCTGCAATATGATTTTTAACTCTCCCTCTCTCTAGTAAGGTACATAAAGCGCTCGTAAACATCAAATCCATCAGGCGAGTTACGTTTTCCGTGCGCCGCTCTTCAATCCGCGTCTGGTATATATACGAGAGAGAGTGCGCAAAAGTCTCTGCTACTCTCTGCACTCTAGCCCGGAACGAATAAATTCTTGGCCTTTTATATATCGATGCTGATGCGCGCGTTACGAGCGCGCAGGTTGATATTTTTCCCTGGCCTCTTGCGGCTCTTTCTGGGAAAGAGTTTGACTTTTCGTGCAGTGGATCTACATGGACGGAGGATCACGCTGGGAAGTTGGTAGGAGAACTAATTTGTTGATCGTAAGCTTTGCTGCGCTGCTTTTTTAATTATACAAATTTTTTGCCGTTCGTTATCAATTTTCTATTCTGCTGTTGAAATAGATGAAAGCTCGCAGCAATATCTAATCCATTAGACGAAATAATAAATATGCGTCTAATTTTCACTGTTAAACCAGACATCTCTAAATGCACCTCAACACTCCGCTATTCCCCTATAAGAGTCCCAAATCTCTCTCAACTCCTTTCGCTACATTTCTTGCATAAATAACCCAGTATACAATCCACACACAAACCGTATATCCACTCGTCGCTTGCAAAAGAATCAGCCGCCGCGAAGTCATCGGGAGATTAAAGACTTCAAGGCTACTCTCGCTAAACGAAAATAGAAGAGATTTGTCTCGAAGCCGCGGGCGCACTTTAGAAAATTGCGGCTGCGATCGGCAACGGCGAGAGGTAAGAATGCGCGATTACGTATACTCCACATTAGCCGAAGAGTTTTGTTTTATCAAGGAACCGGCGGGTCAAATTTTTCAAACGAGCTAGGACTGGATCCCGCGCGCGGCCGATTGGAGCTTGAGCTTTAAAGCTCGCGAGTAAGTGGAAGTCGTATTTTGAGCTTTGCTCGGTGCTCTTTTATTGCTCGGCCGGGGAGATCGGATTTCTCTTGTTTGACTTTTAAAGGAGATCTGATGAGCGGGGAATGAAATATTGTCTGATTTGAATTAGAAGGTGGTTGGGTTGGGGGTTGCTTGGGGAGCTTTATTTATAAACTGATGTGTGGAGAGTTTGCGTGTGAATTATTTAAAGAGCTGAAATTGAAGATGGAAAGGTCAGTGAGCAATTGCAAAATTGGCTACAATTTCTTTAAGTAAGTTAATGCAGCCAGTGATATTAACTTTATCTCCTATCGACGTCTTTAATTTGATTTTTTTTTATATATTCTTTCTAAAGATATTTTCACATTTGAAAAATTAAAGTAAATTTGATATTTTAAGTCAAAACTATTTTGGATTATAAAAAGTTATTTAAATTTAACGTTTAGGTCAGAAGCGAAAATTTTGACTAAAGTAAGCACGCCACTTCTCCAAACAAGTACATAAAAATATCTGAAAAATATTAACACAACAAAGAAGCATACTTTGAACACGTCAATATTTAGACGACAAAGAATAACCTCGATAATAAATATTTAAAACCCATCGATCGACAAGTAACGAATTACTCCCAACACTCTTTCCCCAGCTTCCTCTCAAGAAACGTCCAATGAGATAAGTAGAGTGAATTCAATGCGGTCGGGCATATGGAATAAAGAGAAAATGGACTCGCCGAGCCGAGCGGAGAGGGGATAAAAGGCTTAATAGACGTAACGGCGGAAAAAAAGCGAGCCGAACGAAAGAGGAAATATTCCAAGGGAATTCAGAACAGAGTAGGTAAAAGATGGCCGGGCGAATGCAGAAGAAGCAGAGCCAACGTAAAGAGATTCGTCAGATAGCCTTGCGAACGGGAGCGAAGTGGGATGAGGACGCATATACATCGCGGCATAAGAAAGTTTCGCGAAAAAGGGAAAAGAAAGGGTAAAAGGCAAAGGATAAGGAAGGAGCGCAGATACGAGCTGACGGGGGAAAAAAGTGAAAGTATAGCAAGACAAAAGGATTGGTGTATTGAAATAATGAAGCAATTAAGAATTAGCGAAATATTGCGGATGATAAAATTGTATCGTACGGGAGGGATGGGAGAGCGAAAATAAAGGAGGAGATTAGGAGTCGCAACGAATGGGAGGCCAGCTGATATTAGCGACGGTACGGGGGAAAAAAGGAGGGAGAAATAACAGAGTCGAGAAAAGAAAGTCTAATTAAGAAAAGGGTAGAGTAACAAAACGAATGTTGAAAATAACGAAGATAAGGGAAATAGAAAAAGAAGGGGGCCGCTGAATGATAACGAGAGCGAAGACAAAAGAATTTAATAAAAGAGTGTCTGGTGTGCATTTATTAATTATAAATAGTCTGAATAATTTGCGCTTATTAAATTGCAAATTCGGACCATAGAAATGTCATCCGACAAAAGAATAAATAATTATCTGATTCGAATGCTCTTTGAAGCTGGATATCGAACGCCCATAATTAATAAGTAGTTATACCCTCGATCGGGTCAGACGGAGCGCTTTTAATTCAATAATTTTATCATTCTTACAGTCCAACAATTTTCTTACATTATCAACCTGATATCCATTTCATGACTTAATCTCACCCTCTACCAATCAGCCGTTTCCTCCTCAAACCACTCACCAAAATTAATTCAATTCCAAAAAAAAACCCGCCTATATCTAACTTCCCCCACTCCTAAACAATCGAAACCCAAACCAACTGCAATCACAAATAATTCAGCCCTCCCCCCTCTCCCTGCCTCTAACTACGCCCTGCGAGTTCAACAACCGCGCAGGTAAAGCACAAGCGAGCTTCGCAACGTCAAAGCTCGAGCTTGCGGTGATCAGCGCCTAATATTACAACGTGTACTCAGGCAAACAAAAGCGAGCAGCTCGAGAATCTTTGTCGGCGAGCCGCGAGAAAAGCACCGCTGCGCGATGTGGCTTGGGCAAAGAGCGCGGCTGAATTGTCTTTTGCGCGAGCTTTGACTGAGGGAGGCTGGCTGTGGCTTTAGCTGGCTGGGTGTATAGAGCGAGGGGAATTTAATTTCTCGGACAGATTGTGAATTAGTATTCGGAGGCGGAGAGATGGTTTTGCATTGTTTTTTGCGGTGGTTGGTTTTAGGTTTGTTTAGCCGAGTGTGAGAATTTTTCGTAGCGTTAGTTTGAGGATTGAGTTGTTAATTAGATATGACGAAGGTGATGTGATTCTTATTATTGTTAAGAAAAGAGAATCTTATAATTTGTTTGTAGTTTAATTTTCAAATTTTTGAAAATTTCTTGTTAAGTTTATTAGCGGGGATATGGAAATAATAATTGCGTGGTTAAATAATTTTCGAGGAACCAAGTTGTAAATGATATACTTTATTAGAAAAAAATTACTGTTGACGATTTGGGGACGCTAATTAATAGGTTCATTTATGAAAACTCTAGAATTATATTAATTATACATAATTTACACTTGTAAAAAAAATGTTTGTGAATATTTATGCCTCTTTATGTATGAAAATGTGTATTGATGTTCGTAAATGTATAAAAGTATACATGTGCTAGAAAAGCCCATAATTGTTAAAAAGAAAAAAAAATTCAAAAATCAAATAAATACAGTACCTTACAAAAGTTTGTTAACAAAATGTTAACAAATTGTTAAACATTTTGTTAACGAACTTTTGCACGGTACTGTATATTTTAGGATAATACAACGTAACAATAGCGTGTATAAATATTTTTTGTATATTATTATTATATGTTTGTGTACATTTCCATTATACCGTTCGAGTTATTTGATTTTATAACAATAACTTTTTCGATGAAAAATTCTTGAAAAATAAAAATTTAACAAAAACAAAATAATTTTCATACTCTTGTTAAAAAGAAATTTTTCATAGCCTTAAGGCTTGGCGAAAAAATTGGTTTGGAAGCTCTTAATTTAAATTATATTGTTGAAGGTTACAAAAATGATAATTTTTCATCAATTGAAATAAATAAAAATTTCATTTATTTAGAAAAAACTGTAAATGCTATTACAATGATTTGATATGCATAACATTTACTAAATTTATTTTTTCCTTTCAAAGATCTGGTAGTTTATGCAACCTATTTGCATATAATCCGAAACTCAATAGCATTATTATTAACGTTCTCTTAGAATACAGAATATCACGGTAATGACATATAAGCTATGTATACTACAATAAATGAATTCTATACTTTGTATTTAACAAATTTTAACAATACGTTTAATGATTCAAAACACTTTTAGAACGACGATGGATATAATGGAGACAATAAAACCACTATTATCGTAACAATCATTTTACTACTTTCTCACTAATGGAAGTGTGAGACGATAATAGTAAATGCACAACTAGTACGATGAAAAGGTGTTTTACATACGAGTATGGTTATCGTCACCCGAACAAAGCGAGGGCATCGGATAGCTATACCTGAAATATTTGCTATTTTATGTTGAATCCGTTAAAAAAGAGTTCTTTTTGTGTAATTCTTAATCTATTAAACTTTGTGATTGACGCAAGAATAGTTTTTAGTGCACTAATTCAATATAAAATAAAATGTATATCGATTGCTTAATGGCATATGAAAAACTTATGCGAGAAGTTAAGTTTTGCGCATTTACGAGAAAATCTTACTTTTCGGACACGTATTTCAATGATATTTTGCAAAAAGATTCTGTGGTCTAAAATTTCAAACACATCTCTCAACATTTTTCTGAATGATTTTTAGAATTTAAAGTATAAGAAATAAGCTCTTATTTAATTGAAAATTAAGTTTAATAGTTTGTAACTTTTTGAATAATGAAACTTATATAAGCAGACTTATATATAAGAGCTAATTAAATAAGGGCCTATCTTGATCTTTAAATTGCCTTGTTTTCTGGGCCTGTAATGCTAATATGGGTCATATTTATGACTCCATTGAATATGTCATATTTTGTTTCATGGAAATCCATGAACCGGAGTTAGAGGATTCTCCTTGTCAGTTTAAAAGTCAATTTTACAAAGAGGGTATAATACCCCAGAGAAAATAATAAATGTATCGAAACATGCAAAAGTGTATCAAAGTGTATCCAAGTGTAGTATTTCGAACCAGACGTTGATACACTGTGATACACTTTTGCACACTTTGATACATTTCCAAAAAAAGTTAACTGAAATTAATTTTTTGTATCCGCTAGGTGTTACACACTTTGATACACTTTGATATACTTTAATATACTTTAATGTATTTGCAGAAAAGTTAACTAAAATTAATTTTTAGATTTGCTATGTGTTACACACTTTTATCCATTTATCCATTTTT
>UELX01004546.1:0-17319 GCA_900480035.1 Eupelmus urozonus | reverse complement strand
TTCATGTCTTGTATCACCCATCAACTATGTACAATGTTCCTATCATGGACCGAGCCGATATATCGGCTCTCCGGCCATTTAAAAGTTAAAAATACCTCGTTATTTAGTCTTTTTGTATAAAAATGAACAGAAATCTATTTTTAAATATTGAACTATAAACAAAACGCAAAGAATATTCTTGATTTTCTCATTTCATATTTCTTGCCCTATATCTTTTAAAGTTCTAAATTTTATACATTACGTATGAAATTTGACCAATATAATATAATGCACCTTCTCTTAAAAAAAGTTTTTCCAAATGTAAAATGAATGGAAGCCATTTTATTCTGGCAATAATTTAAAAAAATAATATTCATTTTTTCATATTTTGATTTTTTACTCAAAACTTAGTGAACATGCATGTATATTTAGTATAAATATACTTCTTTTCAAATCTAGCATTGAGTTTGGGAATTATGACCTTTAAAAAAAAATTGGTTTTTGTTTAAAAAAATTCAATAGGCAAATAAACCGTAATGGTTATCGTACTTTTTTGGAAAATATAGATATTTATATACTCTTTAAAATGCTTTTTGTCCGATTAAAATATTTCAACCCTATCTCGACTCTTTTACAAAAACGCAAAAATCAATATTTTTAAAATCGGAAAATCGCTATAAAACAAAAATTCATCGGAAAAATAAAATATGAATTTTTTCTCTAAAATTTGATAAAAACCAACAAAAATGTACTTTGGTAGATTGAAATTTTAGTTATAGTTTCTGAGATGAAATAGAGCAATTTAGCGAAACTTAACATTTTATTATTATAAATTCTCCTTTAGGATAAAGCACAATTAATTAAGAAAATTTGTTGCAAAGTATTATACAAAATTATGTAGTAAATTATTATTATTTGAAATGAAAAATGATTCTGCTATTCATTACTAAAAATTAAGATGAATCAATTATCCTCATGAAGATTGATGAATCAAAGAACTGTAAAAGGTTGAATAAATACAACATTTGTATTATTATGCGATAAAAGTTCTAAAAATTGTGTAAAAATTTCATCTAATGAATGATAATGAAGATTTCATCTAATAATCATGAATATCGCGCAAGAAATTCATATAATATTTATGCTTAAACTTTAGGATATGTTTTCAGACATCTAAATACAAAGAAAACCGAAATTTGAGATTCAAACATTTTAAAAAATTAAAGTTATTGATATTTTTATCTTTATTTGAAGAAATATTTAAACAAAAGCTTTTTTTAAACGCTATTTTGTTTTATCTTTTACGAATTTAATACAAGGGTTTGACACATTTTATTACTTACGGATGTATACAAGATTCTTTAAGGTAAAACCGAGAGTATGAATAATTATAGTTTTTTAAATCGTTAAGGTACAAAACTCCGACTTCCTTTATATTTCAAAATTTGAAAACATCCCAAAGTTTAAGCAATGTAACGGTCATATAAAAAAAGTATCGAATTTACTGAATTTGATTTGTTATTTGGTAATGCATGTAAATTCGTCTACTCCCATGTAGAATTTGAACCTTCTATATAAAAAGACAATTTCGCTGTAACCTAATTAACGAATTTTTGTATGGATTAATCGTCGTTTGCAGTTTATAACTAAATTTAAATAAATATAGTTTTTTACTCCATAATTTCTGCTCGCGTTGAATAATGTCCCGTGCGGGAACACAAAATGATCTGGAGCGGTCTGGGCCTCTTCTAGTTAGTAACAATATTTATGACCAAAATAATAACATTTTTTCTTTTGATCATTCGCTTCTAACAATTTATATTTCTCTAACTGAATAATTAATTAAGTTTAACAACAATAAAAGTATATTTATATATTTAAAAAATTAACAGCTACAATTCACTCAAAGATTAAATTTGCATTTTCGAGGGAATCCTAAGCGCGCTTTATCTCTATTAATTTAAAAAATCAAAAATGAAAACTCACATTAAAAAATAATGAACAATCCACAACCAGAAACAATAAACGCTCATACAATTCTCTAGCAAATCACATAATCAAATTCTCAAAAACTTCACCATGAACCAAATAAAAAGCAACTTTCTTGTCTATCAATTAACTTCGCCCCTGACGATCTCCCCATCTGTTCCCAGCCCTCGATAGACGAAAGCGAACGATCCCCGACGCTTCCTCTCTCCCCTCACCTCCCGTCACTTCTTTTTTTCATCAGCGCCCTGCTCTCGTTCTTCTCTTTTGACATCGGACCGATAGAGTAATTTTAGGCGCGCGTCTCGTCGACGGTTAACGAACGGCAAAAATTTTTTTCACCCTTCTCGCTCCGCCGCGCGGCTACTAGCCTCGGCGCTTGGCCGGTTGAACTTGAAAATTACAGGTGAGAACGAACCGGCGTACGTGCACCTATGCAAAGAGCCGGGAGCCAGGTCGTAGGGAAGGTTCGATTATAGGGAACGGCCGATCCTCCAATTACGTCGTCGGCGCAGTGGTCGACGGTAACTGTGGCGCCGTTGGCGATCGACGCAAAGTTTTTTACCTGGCGAACGTAAGAGAAGTTACTTGTTAGAGATATAATTGCGTAGTCAGGAATTTTTGAATTAATCTGAGTTGTTCTTTTTATAAAGTGAAGGAATATGTGTGAATCTAGAGAGTATTTAAATAGGTGATGTTAAATGTAAACTTTTCTAGAAAAAATCAAGCTCTCATACTTTTATAAATCTAAAAAAATATAAACCAACGACTAAATCCTTCTCTCCTACACACCTAGCTTACGCTCCCAGGATCATCAAACAGCGAGGCTCGCGTATACTCACCATTCAGAAGACTCGCAAAGGACGCCAGCTCTCGCCTGCTCGATTTGCAATTGGCTCGTGGCCCGACTGACATCCGGTAAATTGATACTCGAGCTTGCGCGTATATAGAAATACACCCGGCGATGACGATATATACGCGCGTGCATCCCTTATTATACAGATGCCAGTGCTCGAAGGGGTCTTTTCTCCCTTTCAGCCGAAGCATCGGCTTTTCCGCCGTATGTTTTCGCTGCAGGAAAAAAGGGGATGTGCGCGTTTGCAAAGCGGCGATGCTAGGCTCGGGCCTGTGTTTTTTCTTGGCTCGTCTGGAGTGCGGCGCTTTATGTCACGGGGAAATTCAATCGCTGGGCTGCCGTCAATGCTAGAGGGTCGACGAACTCGCGCGCGATACACGACGAGTGGGAATCATTGAGGTTTTTACGCGGTTAATTTTTTTTATTAAAAAATTTTAATTATCGTTAAAAATAACTAAAAAAACTCTTTATGTAAATCATAGTAACTCGCTGCTTCGATAAATTAACCCGTTCATAAAGTAAACAATGAAAAGTAACCTGATACATTGTGACAGCCAGCTTGCAAACTGCCTGACACGCGAACGGCCAATAATCGAGTCCATTCCTTTCCCTTGCGTCAATTAACCCCTTAATAACCTTTGTTTATCAATTACGAGCGAAGCAGTCCCACACTTTCCAGCTCCCAATCCCAAGCCTTCTCCGCTCAACGACGATTACAATTAGCGAAAGAGATGACGCCAGTAATAATAGCGGCACGTGCAAGCTGCCGGCAAGAACATTAATTTGCCGATTCGGGGCGATATATTCGGGAGTTTGCCAGGCGAAACAGCTTTATGCGAACGCGCGCGGCCGCCCGCCGGATTTAATTAATAATCAGGATTAGATATACGAGAGTCTCGAGTTCTTAGGTAGGCAGAATATTCACGGCGCAGTGTGTCCGCTGGCGCTACGGCATCGCACGTGTACGGGCTTGTCTCGCTCCGCGCGGGGGTAATTGGACCGATAGGGAAAACTTGAGATAGCTTCGGTCGTCTAATCGCTTGCAACTATACGCGAGTGAAAAGTTATAGAGGAGCCCTGGAGTGTAGAGGAGAGAGAGAGAGCCAATTGGCCGGGCGTCTCATCACAGCTCGAATGCAATTAAAACTTTGAATAAGGTAGCGAGCGGCTGACTGCTGAGCGAGCCGAACTACTTATTTTTCATTTGGGGGCTCGCCCGCTACTTTTGTCGGTGGGAGAACGTTTTCTTATTGTTAACGTCGGACGAGCGACCTTATTGGCTTTTGGCTAAACGAGTTTGTTGGGAAGTAACGTTTCTTCTCTGCGATCGGCCGGGAGCTGGTTGGTTTGATTAAAGCTGCAGTGGAGCAGGGATGAACGTTGTATAAATAAAAGTAATACTGTTATGTTGTAAATCACCTTTATAATAGATTGGAACGCTTTTTGTTGTTGATTGTAAACTGTTTAAATTTATTTTTGATTAATTTAAAAGTAGAATTTATTTTTTATTTTATTTTACTTTGGTAACTGGCAATTGCGTAAGGCTTTAAAAAATCAATGTTTTATAAATTATACTTTGTATTAAACAAATTTTTATATTATGTTCAAGTCTTGAAGAGGGAAGTTGTAAGCCTTCCGAAACGTCGACAAAAATAAATTGACTAACTAGCAAAAATCTTGCTTCGTTAAAGATCAATACCTCCACATCATTCTTTTAAAAAATCCACTTCAATCATTACTCTTACACAAACTAACCATCTTAATCAACATCAGCAACCCAACCAATCCGCATTCCAAGCAACTATCGATCCCAGCTCACGAAAGCATCTCCCCCCCGTCGAAGCTCCCCAACGCGTCTTATTCCCGTATAATTCGAAAACGCTCTCCCATAATTACGCTTAAGCTTTATCGGACGATCGGCGCGGGGCTTTGCGCGTAACCGATCCCGGAATCCCGAATATAAGCGGCGAGCCGGCCGCGCACCGCGCCGCCTCGAGGCATCCGGCTAATTGCCATCAGCCGCAGTGCCCTGGCCCACCGGCCTCCCCGCGCTTATCAAATTCTACGGGCAATAATACCGGAGAGCAGCGTTTTGATCTGTTTCGATGTATATATACGCGGCGATGACTTTGGATTTCGAATATTGCGGAACTTTGGGAAAGGAAGTTGCGAGAGCGGAGAGATGAGATAGACGGGGTGGATAAGGTGACGCGGAGTGTCGGGGAATTTAAATTAAGCTGCTGAGGTATTTCGGTCGTGATTATTGTGTCGGGTGTTGTTGTGTTGCGAAGGGGTGGAGGAGTATGGTAGGGGTTTGGTTTTTGTTTTATTGATTGTTAGAGGATACATTATTTGGAAAATTGATATTTAGATATTATTGTTGAAATATTATATATGTTTTATTGTTATAATATTTAACAATGTCCTATAAAGTCTTTTTAGCAAATGAAATTTTCATATGTATTTTTCTACATAAAAATATTTTAAAAACAGTATGTCACCATTTATAAATTTCAAAAAATAAAAGAAAAACATTCACCAAATAAAAAAAAAAAAGAATTCCCGTCCAAAAACCCCGCATAAAAAATAACCAGCCTAGCAACAAACATCAGTCCTCCATCCCGCAGTAGTAACATTCCAGTCCGGTCGGCCATCAACCAGCCATTTAAATTTTCAAGCGTCCACCCGCGCGCTGCATTCACGCGTAAAGAAAGAACGAAAATCGAGTACACTACCAGCCGCTTGGGCTGCGACATCTGGGCAGGCGATACGTTAACGTGTCAAAAATCGCGCGCGCTCCGGCCGCGGTAATTGATGGAGCCTTTGGTAATTAATAGGGGACTAGCGTAACGGGGTTAACGCGGCACGATTTAAAACGCCGAGAATTTGCTGGCTCTCTATCTCGCTCTCTCTCTCCCCGCTACGAGCCAGGCTAATTGATACGCGGCCATTAATTATTACGTCATTTCCGAAGCGAGCCGTGTTGCGGCGAGCGCACGTGCCCGTGACAAGTTCCGCAGCGGACGGCCGATGCAGAGAAGGTATATATGCGCTGGCCGAGCGGCGAGAATAAAAAGGATCAAACGAGCGGCCGCTTTTAAAGCGCGGCTGTGTGTATAAAGACGAGGAGTCCGAGTGCTGGAGGGGTGGGATAGAGAAATAGAAACTCGCGAGCGTGATAATTGCGCGGGTTAAGATTTATTCTTTTAATATCATCTCGCGCCGGTGGCTGTTGGGATTTTAATTAAAGAGCCCGCGGCGCCATTTTGTTCTGGGCTAGTGTTTTTTGTAGGGATGTGCTCCTTTTGCGGGCTGCAGCCGTGCGTTCGAATCTGGTTTTATGCTTCTGGGCTCGTGAGTTTTTACGCGGTGCTGCGTTTTTTTGCGAGTTTGTAGCTTTGTTTGTTGTCGGGTAGCGTTAATGTATTTGTTGTATCGTGAATGATTTAAAGTGCTTGCTAATTAAATCATAGTCTAATAAATGGGTTTATAAAGTAAAATTACTTGAAAAAGTATAATTTTTATAACTAATCTTGTGATAATATTAATCTAATATTGATAACTTACAAAAATGACAAATTACAAAAATCATTCATATTACTAATTCTCTAAATTTAAATCAGTGAAATTCACTGATAAATCGTGAATATTCACTACTTTCTAGTGAAAATGATACAACTAATCAACATAGTTGCATCATTTTCGCTGAAAAGTAGTGAATATTCATAAATTATCAGTGAATTTCACTGATTTAAATTTACAGAAAAGAGTTCCTTTCTTCACACTCATTCGACATCATACAGCTAAGCAACAATCGGCAAATCCACACGCTGGCGATCAAAAAAGCAATAGTCAAGTATAAAGGTATAACACTACGCAAAAAAAAGACCAACCGTCACGACCGAGATATCGGCGTGCTCTCAAATCCGGCGTGATTAAATATTGATTCGCATAACTAGGCTCTCTCTCTCTCCCGCTCTCTACGTATATATAAACGTAAGAGGCTTACCGGAGATTTCTCCCTTCGTTTCATTTTCTCGCGCCGCCGTGGGGACTTTTGCGTCATCGACGCATCCTCAGATGTGGCGCTCTCGCGTTGTCAGTTTCATCAAAGATTACTCGGGCGCAGCGCCTATTAGGAGCCAGAGATTGAATTTCCGCGGCGCGTTATTAAAATACGAGAGAGGGAGGGAGAGAGAGAGAAAGATCCCCGTGGCGCCGCAATCGTAATATGCCGATACAGCACCGCAGAGCGAGCGCGATTCTTGGGTTCCGGCTTTTTTCTCGGCGACGAATAAACAGTGCGCGGATTTAGCTGGATGGAGATGTGATCGAAATTTTATGCGCTGAATTGTGTTGTATTAGTTTTTGGAGCTTAATCTTTTTTTTTTTTAATGAGGCGGAGTTGAGCGAGTATTTTTCTAAAAATATTGTTGGATTGTTGTAGTAGTTCATGTTATAAAAAACATTAGAAAAAGTTTACTTACTCTTATTAGAGCTTTCTCAGTGAATCGAAAATTTTTTCTCGAGAGGATGCTTTGCCTGGTGCTTACCAACGTTTACAAAAATCCATTTCTCCTAGGCAATTTTAAATTTTGAAAGAAATCCTTATCTTGTTATCGTCGACTAAAAGAACAAAATGACAACAAAAACTCTATTGGCTGGAAAAAAATGAGTTTTAGTAATAGCCGGTAACTGCAAGACTAACATTATCTTAAAACACAATTTCTTTTCAATCTTAAAAGCCTCTTCCAAGCAATGTAATTTACATTATAATGACACGAAGATTGCTTCTATTTATTCTATACATATTTTTTTCTTATTTTCTAATGTTTAATGAAAATCCAATAACTGTTAGAACAAATTAACTATTCGAACAGAAAAATTTCAAACTCTAATAGGTTTGTAAATAATGATTTGAAAAACTAATGAAATAACCCTGGTAGAAATTTTCACCGTAAAATCGTCAATTTATGACGAGTTTTTTCAAAATTCACCATAAAATGGTCATCTTTTCACCCGTAATTCACCATATTATCGGCTGGCAGGCGACGGTAAATGACCATTAAATCGTCAAATTATGGTGAATCATTGAAAATATATTTTAAAAAACATATAATAATAATTTAAACACACATAATAATAACTTTAACAATTTTAATAATTTTTAAAAAAATTTACTTTTTAAAACCAATTCTAGGTTAAAATATAATACTTTTAATCCAAATTTTATTTTTGAAAAATTGATTAATTAATTTACCTTTTTAATAATTTAAAAAAAATTGATTCTATAAAACTGTTATAAACCATTTATATAAGTATAGTACCTTTAGTATAGTAGAATTCTTAATCAATCTTTGGCAGTTGCTGTTTTTTATTTGTACTATAAGACAAGTGTAAACAAACCAAAATTTTCTAACAGTTAAGGTTATGTTAGATTAGATAAGATTCTGTCAAATCTAAGTAAAAATTCAAATGAAATTTAAATAGTGAATATTATAATAAACAAAATGTGATAACATCCAAAATGTCTTAAATTTTTATTAAATATTTTTTTCATACACTTTTTTTTATATAAAATTTTAGTGCATCAATGGCAATAATACAAATAATTTATTTTCCTCTTGAACAGAAAAATTTAAACTAAATTTTACACATGTTAATTAAACGTTGTCCAATGGTATGGCCACAGATGCATTTGATAAGAGACTGATCTCAAAAATGTTCACAATACTTGAGTCGTAAACAATGATTCCTTTTTTATATATTTTCTTATTTCAATATACTATTACTTCTTATACGTATACTATACTTTAATTGAAGAGTTATTCTGAGTTATTTTTACTTCAATATGTCTATTTTTTATATTTACACCACTACATCCTAACTGATTTATTTCTTCCACAAATTTTTTCAAGTACTCGATTGTACTTTTTGGTTTAGCACTTCCTGAGTATACTGCAATTGAAAAAGGTTGATATAAATTTTCTTTTGTGTAGATCTTGCCCAGGATTAGCCTAACAGTTACAGGGCTAGATTTGAATGGAGAGAATCCATCAATATTTATAATCAACTCCCAGACCGACTAGATTTTCTAGTTGGCTTTGTATACCAAAATAGAAAAATTCACCACTTGAACCGTTCCCTGCTTCCATCCTTTAAACACTAAAAACTTTATCAGTTTTTATAAGAGTCTTGCTACAATTTTTAAAAGTTCTTCAACGTGTGCATGTGACACGTTTTTAAACAATCTACTCCTGCAGCTGGCTAACTTCATCACACTCCGGTTTAAACTACTATTTTCTTCATAACTTAATTTATCAGTATAGCTTAATATTTATAATCAACTCCCAGACCAACTAGACTTTCGAGTTGGCTTTGTATATGAACTGTTACCTGCTTCCATCCTTTCAACACTAACAACTTTATAAGTTTTCATAAGAGTCTTGGTACAATTTTTAAAAGTTCTTCAACAAGTGCATGTGGCGCATATTTTTTAACAATCCACTCCTGCAGCTGCCTAACTTCATTACACTTCAGTTTAAACTACTATATTCTTCACCACTTGATTTATCACATTAGCTTGCATTTTTAAGGTTAGAATCACTATCAGTTTCTTCTGAATCTACAAAAGATTCGTATTAAATTTTCTAACTTCTGCATTCTTTTTCTGCATCTGTACACTTTCTTTCTATCTTCTTCCATGATTTTTTATCTAAAATTCCAGAGCACATTGAGAACACGATGTGGGAGCAAACGTAAACAATGCGACGTTTATCGATGAACAAGTAACCTAGTCTGCTAGCTGTGCTCCCCCCCCCCCCTCTCTCACTCTTTCTCACTGCTCTGTGAATTCACCATCTTATTCACCATCTTTTAGTCAGTTTGCCACCAATAAATAGGCTATAAATTAATCATGTAAAGATGGTGATAAACTGACCATTGGCGATTTTTAACTCGTCTATTTTCTACCAGGGAAAATTAATAAAATTAAACAGCATACTAAATTGATTATACTTTTCCCAGTATTTAAAAAACATTATTCAAAACTAACAATACAATACCGCAAATAAGACACCAAACCGAGCAACTTAATAACTTAACAAGAGCAAATTTACTACGCGCAGTCTCGCCGGGCTTAATATTTCGTATCCGAAAATTTGTGCAAGCGGCGAGGGCAAACCCTCGTCGCGAAAAACAAGACACGGGCCGGAGGGTTTACGAGCGCGCCGCAAAAGTGCCGTATAATGCTGTTTTAAGCAGCGACACGGCTACGTTGCGCGCGCGCGCGCGCCTCGGGACCAATGATAAACTGCCGACAATAATAAAGGTTTACGCTGCGCGGCGTCATTCGCGGTGCGCTTCCTCGCCAGCCTGAAATTCATTAAGCTCCCGGATCGTCGATTAAAGCTCTGCTTGCTCTTCTACTTTTCGAAGGGGGAGAAAGGGTGAAGGGTAGTGTTTTTGGCGCGAGGGATAAGGTTTTGTGATTTATTAGCATCAATAGTTAAAATAAACTTTTTTTTTTTAAGAAGGAAATAGTTTAATAGGAAAGAGATGATGTAAAATTGAGCGAGGCGATAGAGATGGAAGCTGCACATCGCAGTAAATTCTCGTTCCATTAGATTTCCTTTAAACTCTATATGGGGCTAAGAGTGAAAAATGTTAGGCTCAAACGACCTTAAAAGATTACAATCATAAACTTTACTATCAAAGCTTCGTAATACTTGAGAATTTCCCATAGACTGTAACAAAGTTCAATCGCAAAAAAAAGTTAAAGTATCAAATCCTCCTAAAAAAATAAACCTAAATCCTTCAAACTATCGTCATCACACTTCGCTATTAAATAACGGACACCTTCCAAAATTTACAGAGGCGCGGCGTCCATGCGAAGTGTCGGCTAGACCGCGCGGTGCAACCGAGCGTGCATATGCACGTTAGAGATCCCGTTGCCAATTTCGCAAAGGCCTCACCAACGTATACGCAAACTCGGCTGCGTTCGTCGGGAGGATGTGTGCGTACGTTCGCCACGAGCAAAGGTGCGTCGTTACAGTTTGCGGCCGCGCCCGGATCCATCGTACTGTGTGTGCGTGTGTGTATGTGTGTACATGTGTGTGTGTGTGCTCGCATGTACACGGACAGTCGCGGTTTTAAGGCGCGACGGGTGTGTAAATCTCGAGAGACTGATGATTCGTTATTGCTGGCTAGTGTTTGATGGTAAAGATGGTTTCACTTTTTATTACATTTTTATTTTTTAATAAAGAACTAATTGTAAATTTAATTATTTCTTTATTTTTGTTTTATTTGATTTCATATATTGAAAAGAGTAAATCTGCACAATCTGTAAGTAGAACTGTGAAATTTAAGATTTCTCTTACAATCAATGATTTATTTAATTATTTAAATATTTTATCAATCTATTTTATTTACTGAAAGTTATATTTAAGGATTGTTTATAAGTGATAAATTTAAAACAATTATACACACTTAATACCTAAATATTTAATACAATCCAAATATTCGACTATACTTTGTCTTTATTTTAGCAACTTCTACACGTTGTCTTTACTACAAACTATTTTATATACTTCGTTTCGTCCTCCTCTTAATTTGATTACCCTTCGTCTGACTTCACCACGGTGCATGTACATACGCCATCTCTGCAAGTGTGCGTACGTCCGGAGAATTCGAATTTCCCATGCCCTACTGCTCGATACTCGCACTCCTGTATCCACCAGCACACACGCGTGCACAAATACACATACACACACACATGCAGCTTGTTGAGCTTAGCATTACGAATCTCCATAAGTTAGCGAAGCAAGCGGAGAAGGGGAGCAGAGAGAAGGGATCCGGCTCTCGGACAATATGGACAATCAGGCTCGTTCACGCTAGGCCGAGCAGAGCCCGAAAGAGAGGGTAGAGGGATGATCGGGGGAAAACAGGGAGAAATCAGAGCAAAGCAGGACGAAGCTAAAGGGCCGGAGAGGGAAAGAAAATAGAGAGGAGGTGCAGTCAAGACGTGACCGGCAGGCAAAAGTGGCTGCGACAGTTTTCGTATGGGCATCTTCGTCGCGTCTTTGGGCTCGGAATCGTTACGGAGTTGAAGCCCAAGTGGCCAGATTATCGATGTAAGGCGATCGGTGGAAGTGTTGGTGGGCTGCGGTAACCGCTATTGCCTATTGGTTTGCTTATGCTGGGTTTATAAGGATAATGTATGTTTCTAAGCGATGTTTTTGGAATATTTCTTATATGATGAAAATTAAATGATTTCTTTTTTCAATGTGTGTGATAATACTTGTGTAGCAAAATAGCTAATAGGAACAATGACCTAGAATTGTCAGATGAGTGCGTAATAAAAAAATATGACGATCTTATGCGTGTATTATTAAGTTCAACATTTATTATTACAATATTTGTCATAAAGTACAGTAAAGTATTGCACCAATGTTTCCTTTTTGAATAGCATGCTGTCTGCACGCTGTAAAAGAGGCGCAAGTAGCGATCCCCAAATTCAACCAGTGTACATACGTACGCATAGCCTAAAGGAGCAATGTTTTTTTTTTGTAAATCACTTGAACAAAGAATAGCAATAAGTGTAAAACAATTTTAAAATTGAAATAATGAATATAAATTCCGAAAGATTGGAATTGCATTAGGAAAAAGATATAAAAATACTTTCGAAATCATACATGAAATCACACAAGAAATCACGCATATTTAAGTAAAAATAAAGTAAACAATCAAAAATTAAATTTGCTAACAACATTCAGAGTTTTTCTCACGACTTCCCATATGTGACTTTCAAACATTTCATGCTGCAATAAGAATTCCCCATGATTTCCCGCATGATCACTCATGCGAATCCTTTCGCCATCGCAAGCATCAACTTTTCCCTCGCGAAAACCATTTAAAAGAATCCTAAAGAAACATATCCTCACGATCCTCCGGAATTTTCGTGCCTTTTCCCAGCCCCCCTCCGTATCATCCCCGAGAGCCGGATGCGTAAATTCCCGCGTGCAGCTCGCTCAAAATTCCAGGGACGTAAACGTGAATCTTGGAGAGGGCTAGACTCGACTTAATTCGCTCCGCGGGAATTTCATAAAAGCCGGCGGAGCTGGGCCCGTAAGAATCTCAAGGGCGGACGGAGGGAGGCGCAGGCAAGGGAGAAACGAATGCGTGCGTTTACGTAGGCCAAGGCAGGACGAAAGGGCGCGCAGCTCTCGCGCTCGACACGCGTAAACGTTAATTATATTGCAAGTGCTCGCGAGCCGACACATGTAAAAGGGAGCACGCGACTTGGTGGGGAAGAGCGAAATGCCCCCCTGGAAGATAATTTTAAAGCTGCAGAATTATGCCGCCTCTACGCGAGAGTATTTATCGTTATCTAATTACTTGGCGCTTGATAGGTGGATCAAGATTAAATTACTTAGAGGGATGGTATATTATTTTTTATAAATTCATATCGTTTTATCAGGATGCATGTTACTTAGTTTTCTCGTCAAGTATAATCATCATCCTAAATCTCACAAATAGAAATCAACACCTCCATAATAAAATCACTTGGATAAACCCAATTAAAGCTGAATCGCAAAGCTGCGATGAAGCACGCGACACAGGTGCATTTGTCCGAGAGAGCAGTCAGACAGACAGACGCGGAAAGCGTGAGAAAATGGCCAGGCTCCTTTGGGCCGCGAATTCGCGAACGCGCGAGCCTGTGTAATAATTATTTTCGCCCTGTGATGCTCGCGCGCGCGCGCGGAGGGCGCAACAATTAATTTAAGCGACGTCTAGCCGCGACCCTCACCTTCATTTCGCTCGGCTTGCGCCCCGCAGCAAAAAGCCGCCGCGGCTGTTGCGTGCGGTTCGCTTTTATGCGCGTGCACTGCCCGCTCTGACTGCGGCTTGTTTATATATGACGCGGCGCGTCGCAAGTGCATCGCGCTGGCTGAAATGAAAATTTCAATTTAGAGGCAGAGGCAAGGACTTTTTTTTTAAGTGGGCCGACCGGGGCGTAAAATTTTAGTGCGAAAAGGGTCGGAGGGATGGAAGGGGGTGGAGTGTTTTTACAGTTTTTACGTGATTTTCGCTGAACGCGCGCGCTTTTTGCAATAGTTTTGCGCGGTCTTTGTGAGGAAATAAGTTTTCGCAGTATTCGGGTGTGTGCAATTAAAAATTTCTCTTGTTTAAATGTAAATATAAACGTTAAAGGTGATCAATGTATAGGACTTTAAGGACTAATGGTAAAAACGTCGAGTCACGTGTCTCTTATTTTCAGTTAAAGAATATCACAGTAAAATTTTAGCCAATTTCGTAACCATTTAAAGAAAATAAAATAGAGTCAAGTAGAACTTAACGTATTAAAAATTTATTTATAGTTTTATACAAAAAAGCTCATTTCATTTTCTATCTCGCATAAAAGTTCTAAAGGTGACTCAGTTGAATATTTTGAAAGTATTGTAATCAGTTTTCTGTCTAGTATATAAATCGAAATCTATTGTGAAAGTGCTACATAAAAAATGCTGTCAAGCAATTACAGTTATGTATAGGCTTAAAAGAAGACGTGAAAACCGAAGATACCGTTGGTATTTTTTACACTGAATCGATCTAGGATATGACATCTCAGTGAATCTGAAATATATTTATTTTAATAAATCATATAATTTAAATAATATAAATAAAAAATCAAGAAGTTTTATTTAGACATCTTTACAGTCTGTCGACTCTATAATCCCACCGATAATTAGATTGGCCAATCAGCCAAGGGTGCTACGGCACTTCTCTCTCTCTCTCTCTCTCTCTCTCTCTCTCTCTCTCTCTCTCTCGCGTACTTTTGTCTTTCGTGCCTTAATCCTGATTATACGAAAAAGCAGCGGCGCCGGCTGCATTAATACCCCGGCGCTCGCGCGTGCGTGATCGGCTTTATTAAACTCGCGGCTAACTTTTGATGAGTAAATTACCATCGATCGTCCGCTGGATCCCGACTGCAGAAAAAGAGCGAGAGATAGAAGGTTCGATCAATGTCAATGTCGTGGCTCGTCACTAGGCGTAACGGGATGGATGTGTTTTTCTCCAAGTTCTGCGGGAGCCCAGACATCCCCTAGACTTTCATGAGCGTCAATCAAACCAGCCCCAGGGCTGTGCGCGAGAGCGGAGCTCTCTTTTTTAATTAGGATCAGTCCTCGCGAAATTTGCATTGCACATGAGGAGCTTGGGAAAATTGATTTTCTATCGTGATATTGAATTTTAGGTGGGGAGGGTCTTTCGCATTATTCTGATTCAATAAATAATTATAAAATAAAGGAACGACTACGCCCTAACTGCGAAAAATGATTTACTTTTAATAAAGTGGAATGTATTTATTGAAAGAAGATAAAGAAAGATTCAAAAAGTGTGAAAAGTCAAGAGTTATATATATCTATACTAATATTTCTTTCTGCCTCTCGTTTCGCCTTTTTGTTGACGATCATTTCATGCAATTCAGGAGGGGGCGTGAATTAAAAAGTTTTCGTTAGTTCAGGAGCTTTAAGGACTGCTCAAATCGACGCAGGGCGACCGAGGGAGGGAGAGAGAAAGAGAAACAGAGAGAAACTCGAACAATGGTCCGAGCGGCACGCTCCGATGCTCTCGCTAATATAAATGCAAATTAACCGTTACACGCGCTTTCGAGTGTCGCGTAAATCCCGCGCGTTTCAAGCCCCGGCCGGCACTCGACGCGCAGGCGCGCAGGGACGCTCATTCTAAATCCATCAGGCTGTTCATAAATCATGAAAGGGTTAATTAACGACTGTTATACGACGATATGTGCACAAGTGGCACGAAGCGAACTGTCACGGCGAGCATTGGCCAATCGTAACGAGCGAGTCTCGATGGACGGGTTTGTTCGACTGCAGGTCTCAGCTAAAAGTGACGCCTGTGCCGGATCAATTCGGTTGGTGGGAAAGGAAAATGTTTTTTTTCCTGAAAATTGTGGGAAAAGTTTCTTTTTATTTTAGAAACTATTGTAATGAGTTTGATGTCCATTGCAGTAACGTTTATAAAAGTGTATAATTCGGTTTTACATCGATAATTCTCAAGCTTACTTATAAATTTATGAAGTAATATTTTTTTGAAACTGTGTATTATTAATATTTCAATTATTTAAATTATTTATTTTTACTACTTTTGATTTTTAATAATTTTTAAGAAAATTGATATTTTAAAAACTCTTATTTTCCTTTTATATTAAATAAAGTATTATCTTTTCTTACAGTAACTAGATCTTACGGCCGCTACGCGGCCGGAGATTAAATTAGCTATGGTTATAATTAACAAAAAAAAGAATGCATTATCTCAGCCAATCAGATAACGAATAAACTGTCAACAATAAAATATACATTAATTTTTTATTTAGGGAAACGTCGTCCAAAGAAAAAGAACCTTCAACTACATGCGTTTTATACGCCACTTAACGGTTCTTTTATTTTGGACAACAGAATTGTGTTTGTATAAAAATAGATTTACTGTAACGATAAAATTATCTGTTTCTGAATTCAATAAAGGATAATAGAATGGATTTCATATAAAGAAAATTTGCGTTTCAATGCCGTTCTGTGTCTTTTTTTTTTTTTTTTTTCATTTATTTATTTTACGTCGCATCCCCCAGTATGGGTATTAGCGACTAGGTAAGATACATAGAATTATATACATAACATACATAGAAATATTTACACAGTGAGATTTCGAAAAAAAAACAAAAGGTTATTACAATATGATAATTATGCTATATTACAGTAAATGTTGTATGTTGATTGATTTTGTAAATTTTAGTACTTTTTCACATTGGTTAGGATTGTTTAGAATTTCTTTTAGATTCTTTTTTAATTTGTGTTTCCTTCGATTTTCTTCGTATTTGGGGCAGTCTATTAACAGGTGTTTAATACTTAATTGAACTTTGCAAGTTTCACATTCTGTTGGTTCTTCTTTCTTCATTAAAAATTCGTGTGTGAGATTGGTATGTCCTATTCTAAGCCTCGTTATTATAATTTGGTCTCTTCTTTTCCAATTATTTGCTGGATTAGTATCGAGTACGTTGTTTTTAATTTCTTTTAGTTTGCATTTGTTTGTATCTTTTTTCCATGTCTTGTCCCACTTTTTTTTTATATTTTTATTAATTAATTTGTACAAATCTTCTTTAGGAAATTTGGTTTGCGGATGGTAATAGTTTAGGGCATGTGCCAATTTCGCTGCTTCAGCTGCAGAGTGCTTGTTTGCTTCTGAAGTATTGGAGTGTTTTATTAATATTTTCCCTTTATTTTTTAGGATGTTACATCTTATAATGTTTATTGTTGCTTTGTTTTGAGTGTTTTCTAAAAGTCTATTTATGAGATTCTCGGAATTGCAATAGATAATTATGTTTTGGTTTTCAGATTTATTATTTTCTATTATTTTTATTATTAGTAATTCTAAAGCTGATTGAAGATTTGTCCATGATGGGAGTTTTAGTAATATGTTTTGAT
>UELX01004545.1:0-17320 GCA_900480035.1 Eupelmus urozonus | reverse complement strand
AAAAGTATATATATACACAAAATTGAGATGTGAATAAAGCACTATATGCAACACAGGAGTAAAGTCGATTATTCCCTTGTTGCATAATGTACTATTATTATAAAAATTGAAATTATTATAAAAGCATAAAGACCATACAATTTTTATTTATATAAAGATTATAATTTAGAGGTACTGTTAACGGTGCGACAAGAAACTCTTTTTAGGAAACTAAGTGCTAATAAATTGACAACGTTTTTTATAATCTACATGAACTTTCTCAAATACTTTATCGATTAAATAATTAGAAAATAGTTATTTACGACACAAGTGCGGTAAACTGATTTTAACCTCGTGTGGACGTTTACGCATGAGTGAAACGAGTGCGGAAAGTTTACACGAGGTTAAAATTGCTTTATCACCCATGTATTGTATATAATTTTTCGACACGACGTGCGAAAAGCTTGTTTTGATGCACGCGTTTCCGACTGAGCGTGTGGAAAAACATACTTCTTTTAAAAGTTATTTAATATTTGTAGAAAGATTAAATTTCTGTATAATAAAAAATAACGTTTTATTATACAAAGTGATAATATTTTCCCGGCATAAAAAAAATCCCGATGATAAATTTCAGAACGATTTGAAGCGGTTCATCAGCTTGAAAAATTACGCGACAAGAGGGCATCGAGAAAATATATCTTTCTAATACGACGTATTTTTCAGTGGCCCGGCCGGCGCTTCATATAAAAGTCAATACGTCCGCTTAGCCCGCCTCCACGCATAAACACAAGCACGCATCGTCCTTTAAAACATCACGCACTCCCACTTCTTTCAATAAGCGATTTTCATTTTTACGCATATACACATGGGGAAAGGCCTCGGCGCCATATGCATAATGCATTACCGTATGCGCGGCGCATCATCGTATCTCCATTTGGCCACTCGTGCGCGTGTATCGCTCGAGGAGCCGACGTAGCGGCGCGACAGCAGCAGCAGCACGTGTGCCAAAGTGAAAATGTATGGCGCGCGTGAGGTGACTCGTTTTACGGCTTCGGAGGGGGGAGAGGAAGAAACGAAAGATTCTCATAAGTTGGCGGAGTACGTGTAAGGGCGACGCCCGGGCTCGCGCAAAATCTTTTCTCAATATGTCGCTTGTGCTTTGTTAATGTGCCGATATGACGTGCTTGTTTGCTAGCTAGAATGGAGATTCTGCGAAGTCAGATTCGGTTAAAATCATCGATGCTTGCTTTTAATTGAATTTTAATTACCAATGTTCTGTTTACGTTTGGAAAGATGTATACACCGTCTTGGATAGGTAGGTATTAAGTAGATTAGTCTTATGAAATTTTCATGTGTCTAACATTGTCCGTATTATCAAACTTGGTCCATAGTCACTATCATGACATTTCACTATTGTTAACTTACAGCTCATCTTACGTGCACAGCTTATTAGAGATGAATTTTAGTCGATTTACATATCTACGGGTAGAAATTAACAAATTGTAACTTTGAAATAATTGATGATATAATCACTTATTAAGTTATGTTAAAAAATTTATAGAAGTAAATACAAATTTTAACAATAATAAACAATTTTTTTAACTGAAAACTTAGTAATTATTTACTATATATATATAAGTTCAAAATTACAAGCATTTTAATAATTTTTTATTTGCAAAATTTTTGATACACAGAAATAATCCTTAATCGCAATTTCATAAGATCTTTGATTTCACATAAGAAGAGTGAATAAATTTTATTTTATTTAATAATAATCCGAATACCTGCTATAAGCTGAAAAATATTTTATGTGCTACAAATCACGCAGAATAAGTCTCGTTGAGCTTCGACTTTCCTGGGATCTCATATCTCGCATCAGGCTTGACTCGCACACTCCCTCCAACCAATTAAGCAATTCCAATTTCGACGCCTCTAATCGCGGAGACTTACGATTCCCGCAACTATATACACGCACCGTGCGGAAACTTATGCTCGCGTCTTTCTAGCGCTCACCTCGTGTATTAGCCAGCTCCTCTCCTCACCAGTGACTCTAGCGTATACTCCGCACGAGAGGGCCAGGTGCGGGTGGGAGAGGGACCACGGCTGCATAAATAAGGCGAGGAAATTTGCAATTATGAATCGGGGAGCGTGGAAATACGGGCGCGCAGAGCTTTTCTCTCCCTTTCTCGTGTGCTCGCTGCACACGACGCTCTGAGAGAGAAAAGCCGACAGAGAGAGAGAGGGTGTCGCGGAAAAGTTGAAGGAAGCACACAGCTGACGAGTATGCAAATGCGAACCTTTCCAAGGCTTCTCTCACCCACTGCCGCTCGCGTGCCTTTCTGTCTCTCTTGCTTCTCTCCCCTTTGGCTCTTGTTCCGCGTCTATCCTCTTTCTCTTTCGCTCTGCCGTCATAGCGCCTCGCCGAAACAATGCAATCCTCGTGTGAGGTTTGGCATTAACGAACTTTCCGCGGCGGCTGAGGCGCAGACAGAGAGGAGCGATTGGCTTTTTCCCTCCTCGCTTCGATCCGACTCTGCGCGCAGGGAAATAAGCGAAAAGTCGAGAGAAAGAGTTTTTGCACAAGGGGGAGGTGGAGAGAAAAGGAGTTTTGCGGTGCTCTCTTTTTTTTTCTGTTTTTCCCGCTAATCTAATCCTGGAGATGCCTCGGTTGAAAGGGAGGAGGGGCAGCATTGGCTGAAAAGGAATTCACCGCGAAATGCCACGTTGATTTAGCAATTACCCAGCGGCGGCTGGTCACGAAAAGTATTTACAAACGAACGTGCGAGCTGAGTCGAGCATTTGAAGTGGTTTACAATGTGGTACGATTACAATCTTGAGCTTTTTCAGGGCCTTAGACCTGCGCTTTACATATTTTAGTCGCTAGTCTTTTTTAGAGCACTTACTTTTCGAAGTCAAAATATAATGTTACTGCAAAATCTCCTAAAGAGAAATTTAATTAGTTAGGCCTAATCTTTATCGTTTTGTTGGGATCTAAAAAGAGCCTAGCTAAGATCAAATCTTGATACATCTATATTAATAATAAGACAACCTATTCATATTTTTGTTAGACCCTATTTAATTTTTATTCGGACTCGCACGTTCATGGAAGTGATATCGCTTCGTTTTTTATTTTATTAAGATTCGTCGGTTTATATCCGTCGTCAATAAAGAAGTTTGCTTAATAGTTAATTAATGGATTAATGCTAATATTTTCATCAAAATCATTTTAAAATCTAAAGACATGACCCAAAGACTAATATTTTTTAAGTTGGTATAATAAATATCAGCCTTGCATAAGCGTAATTCATCCGCTCTTATTTGAACGTTTTACCGATAATTTCACACGATCGCTGTATATATGAGGAAAATGTCACCTCTTAATAGGAAAGAAAGAGGGAGAAAGAGAGAGAGCGTTTATTCATCTCCGATTCAACCTTCGAATTTGGCGCCACTGCGATGCATGCATACGTAAATCACATTTGAATTACCTTACCTGCTGAAGGAAACTTTCAGAGAGACGAGAGCGTAGGGGCGCGGTGACGTAGAAAGCACGAAGAGCGTACGCTCTCAAGGAAGAAAGAGCAGCTACTTTGAAGATCAGTCAAAAGTCCCCCGCCATCAGAGGGAGAAGGAGCTCATTTCCATATGAGATCGAACCATTTAGCGCAAACATTTTTCCCATTCGCTAAAAGCCTTTCTTGGCTCGCTCTCCAGCTCGACGATGCGCCTCTAACTTACAATTTAAATAAAAGCAAACACGCGTAGGCTCGCGTCCGCGAGACGAGCGAGTAGGTGGAGAAGTTTCTCTCTGCTCGGGAATGTATTCGAGAGAGGCGACGGAATTGGGCTCGGTAGAAACTTTGCCGAGAACTCGGCGCGTCTCTGTCTCAATGTATATGTGCGATCGCCTCGGCCGCGGCGTGGGGGTTCGATGCTGTTTAACGTCTTGGCGCTGATTCGAACTTTTCTCGCTTTTTTCGTGATTTTACTTCTAGCTTTTGATGAAAATTGAACTGAGATGCTGATGTTCATAGTAAGTTCATATTAAGAAATCAGCTTTACAAGTTTACAATGTCTAAATAAATTTTACAGGGAGGATCAAATATCGTTAGAAAATTTTGAAATCGTATTTTCTTATTGGATTAATCCGATATTATAACCAGTTATATTGGAGGCTTTTAAATAAGTTCTAAATAAATTTTTATATGGTCAGTGTACATCTAAAAATAATTTTCTGTATAGTTCATGTTTCAAATAAAGTGGTTTGTGCATACTCGTATCATCATACAATAAAAAATAGCAAATACATAGTAAAATCTAAGCAACTGAATAAATTATTATATAAATGATATTAACCAAATCCACATTTAAATTATGTAAGTACTACCGACATTATTACGACTTGAATTGCTGCGACAAGTGAAACGCAGAGGCTAGTGTATACCAGACGATCGCAAGACGGGATCCCAGCACAAAAGAGCCGTACGACGGCTCGTCTTGCGCTGTGCACACGCCACGAAATTGACCCAGCAGCTGCACGGCAACTAGCTTTTGACCCTCTCGTTGAACCTTCATCGCTGCAGCAACTCGTATCCAATTGCCCGGATTGCGCGAATACGATGCCCCCCCCCTCTCTCTCTCTCTCTCTCTCTCTCTCTCTCTCTCTCTCTACTAAGATTAACGAACGGACGATCTCAGCTATCCCTCTTAGACATCGGCATTCCACCTTTGTAGCCTCCTCTCGACCGATAGCCGAGGAATAAAGTTGGGGCCTCGCGCACTCTTCGACCGTTACGCACGAGCGGTTCGCAAAGAGAGAGCGAGAGAGAGAGAGAGAGAGAGAGCACCATAGCAATTGAGAAGACCTAGAGTAAGGATCGATCGAGCAGCTAGAGCAAAGGAAAGTTCCGTCGTTTGCTTCGATTGATCCTACCGCGAAGCCACTTTGAAGTGAAATGCTCGTACGATTAATTTGGTTAGAGTATTGTTAGAATTGATTATATTTCACAGTTTCGTTAGGAAAAGCATTTTTTTACATTCTTTGTGAAATGCTATACTATTATTTGATTCAAGGTAAATTAAAATTATAATATGATAGTTTTAAGAGAAAAAAGATATATTTGTATGATCATATTTCATACTATTCTACTGATAGTTAGGAATAGGAAAAAATAATTCAAAAATTTTTTAATGCAAGATTTAAAGTATCTATAATAGTATAGCATATTAGCAGTCCGTTTCATTTTCAAAAGATCGAAAGAACGGATATAACATAATATGAAAAATTAATTTTTATAATGTACTAATATGTCTCAGAACATGGTGAATAGTGTTTATTTCTGATACAAGAACAACTTTAAAAAAGTTTCAAACTTTTCAAAAATCTTTGAGCATAACTTTCTTCTACGACTATCTAACCAGGGCACTTGACCTGCAAATTTAAATAAATAAAATCAACAACAGATTTAAATAAATCAACCCTTTCCCCCACGCCTACCTATTTGCGATCAAATGTTTCCTCTCCCTTATACTCTCGTCGATTCCGAAAAGACAATTCCACGACACAGCGCTCTTACGGTGATTACACGGCGCTTAACTCCCTCATACGTGAGCGTAGGTGGGCGCGAGGCACGCGCTAGCACTGAGCATAATTTAACGCGATACGTTGGGGTTATGCTAACTTGCTTAGTGCGACCTCAAATAGCACCCCACGGTGCGTAGCTGCTTTTCGTGGAAGCCTAGCGCAGAAATTCCCGCAACGTTGCTAAATCGATGACATTTTCCTCGGCGGGGCGTGCCTTCACATGAGAATGCGCCGCGCTCGCTCGCGCGCCTTCTCCAACAATTTGCCGAGCCTCGAGCGCCACTGGATGCTAATTTCCAAGCCGAGACGCTGGATTGATAAAACGAAGCGCAATCCAGTCTTGATAAGTGCGTTTATGGTGTTTTAAGAATGTTGTATTGCGTGTTTTTTTTTGGTGTTGGGGAATTTGCTGTTTTTAATGAGTAGTGTATGATATTAGCTAATTAATGCACGAGTAATGTAATAAAATCTAGTATGAAAAAAGCTGTTTGGATTTCATTTATTTATAATCATTGCAAGAATATACTATTTAACTCATTTAAACCGAAGTTTTTCATTAGGTCCAAGATATTGTTTATAAGAATTCAATCAATTTTCTATTATTAGTGGAATAATTAATATAATAACAAAAAAAATTAAGAAAATTATTGAAAATTTGTTCTGAATCCTAAATCACTTTATTCTGAATTATTATTTCTCATCGCATTACTATCCGCCCTTAAAAACTCTTAAAAACCATATGAAATCTCGCGCCTTCTCGAAACAAACACCCAGCTTGTAATTTTCACTCTGTTCCTCCGCTGACGAGAATCGCCTGGGAGGACTGCTTGCTTTTCCAGAGCTGCAGGAGGACGGAGCCCCCAACTCCCACTCTCGCTGTCTCTCTCTGGCTTCCCGGATCTCGAGGGGTCGCGCGTCGTGAGAGATGCAGGCGTTCTGGGGCCTATAATCATGCGTCTTGATTAGTGCGCCGCCTCCGTGGCGAGCCTCGCTCAGTGATCATCCCCGGCTCCTCTCTAATGCCTCTGCAGCGCGCCGAGGTGTTCTAGTCGTCCTAGTCGGCCTTCGCACCCTAAACTTATACTAATATTCCAGGGATATGCGTGCGAGCGTATAATGCCGTGGTCCCGCAGCCGGGCCAGCGCCCAGTCGTTAGAGCGCCTCGCGGAAAGTTGGTCAGGCCGGTGTCAAGAGGAGAGGAAACTCGTCGACTGCTTTGATTGGATTCGTTTTCTGCAGTTTTCTAGTATTTCTGGATCTTGAGTGAGTGTATAAAGGTATTACTTCTAGTTCTTGTAGATAGGTTCATTATAACTTTTAAATAATGTAAACTGTACTCTGTAGACCTGTAATTATAAGCGTGGATTGTCATAATCATCTTCGTAGAATAAAACGATGAATTCAGGTATTCGAAATGTTATAACAGCGTATCAGAAATTGATTACCAGAATGAAAATCGAAAATATTAAACAACAATTAACACAAACTCCAAAATTACTACCCCCTTAAAACTGTGCATCGAAATTAAATCTATGCAAACGCGCTGGCCTTCCCGCGCCCAAAGTCGCGCATAAAGAAAGCCATTACCTCACCGCCTGCTTACCAGCTTATCCCTAGCTGCGGCGGTCCGTTAGAGGGACAGATAAACCAGAGAGACCGCGGCTCGAGGGGTACGGTGTCTTAAGCGACGCTGGCAAAGGCGAGAGATCAGAAATGCCTAAGGTCTCTAGCGCCCGGAGGTGGCAGCGCACAAAAGCTTAATGGCCAAGAGTTTTGAAGAGAGGAAATTTCGCGCGCGTAGGGCTCGCGCTTAAAAACGGAAGATTACAACTGTACGGGAGTGGGATTCTCTGTGTTTAGTGTCTCTTTCTCTCGATTTCGGTCTCCCTATTGTTGTGTCAGAGCGTTGCGGGATTCCAGCTAGAAGCGTTTTAACAAGTTTTCAAAATGCATCGAGAATACTATAGGATTTTTGATTTGTCATTTATAATGTTCTTCAAACCGAATGATCATTGAGAAAGTAATAAAGATTACGTTAACTCTCTTCCCTTAAATTGATTAGTATAGTACAAATTTTTAAATAATTTAAAATAGTATTTTACATTAAATCACATATCCTTCTTACGTATAACTTCTCCCTTACAACCTCCAGCTTGATTAACGACAAAGCTGAACGACTCAATGGCCCTGCTATAAAGCTGTTCGCTTTATTTGCGTATCGAAAAATAATTCCCTTTTTCCCTCATATGTGCAGAGGATCTCGTAAAATCTCTCCTTCACGAGGTAGGGGAAAACGAGCCCACGTAACCGTGTACAATACCAGGCTACTCTTTCACCAAGCGCTCTCCGGAAGCGCAAACCTATCTGGGTAAATGGGTCAGAAACTATTGCTGTTGCTGCCGGTTTCCATTTCCAAGCCATGTAACTAGCTGTGTATACCGGAATGGAGTCAAATGACTCACAAGGCTGACGAGACGCGATTGCCTGAAAAAACGCAGGCGCGTCAGGTTTTGCTATCGAGTGGGAACGATCACGCATGATGCGAGGGGAAGGGCTGGGGCGAATTCGATGGCATTATAAAATTGCATTGATTTTGTGTCGGATTTTAAATTGTGGTATTCGGTTGTTACATTAGAAAATATTATAAAATTCTGTTGTATGATAAATAATAAAAAAACAAGTCCATATTACATCACGTACGATCTAATTCTATTTAAGAATAAATTGTCACTCGATGCTCCATATTCATCCGAGTAACAGAAACTGGAAACGATCGTCAAAGACGTTATTTTTAATGCTGCTTTGGTCATCAAAGCCATCCCGCGCGCGACTTTAGTGGCGTCGTAAACCTTGAGTACATAAAGCGCGCAACTCAGTCAATAACTAGGCAGGAAATAACCGAGCTGCGTCTTTCGCGATGCTTCTTATATTTTCACGGAGGATAAAGGTTATGGCTTATTAAAAAAAAAAGGACAGAGTTATGCTGTCCCTGAATTGGAAAGCAGAATGTTGTGTCTCGTAACGGAACTGCGCAATGTGATTTCATGACATTCTAACGGGCTTTATGTAAGAGTATAGTTTAATGTGCAAAATAGATTTATTATAGGATATAGGGCACCAGATCACAGGCAGAAAAAATAGCTCAACAATAAAAAGAAAGAACTAAATACTATACGTTTTGTACTGAAGCGTAAAAAAGTTTTAAACAAACCAATGTAAAAAATTTATTTTATTTTCATTATGATTGCGATACAATTTAGAAAAATCATTGTAATTTCAAAGCTAACTGCATGATTATCTCGTTTCCACGACCCCCAAAAACGTATCCACGCGCACCAAAACCCATAAAGAAAATCCGCTGCCAGGGCATCCTTCCCTAACCCTTAAATTTCTAGCAGCCAGGGAGCACGCGCGCCTGAACGCACGACGGCGCTTAGCTATTCGGCGGGTCTGCAAATCTTAAGCCCTAAAATCGAATTTCAGCCAGTCGAAAGCCCAGTCGAGCCGATAATTCAGCACCCCCCCCCCCTCCACCCGACGCGACGAGAAAGAGCGCCGCGCGCGATCGGTTATATCGTCCGGATATCTCGGGTGCTGCGGCGGCGATTCACACCATAGAATTCGTGAGCTATTCGCGGACCGCTGGGCATCGGCCCCGGTGTACATCCGCTGGAGGCGCGATAACCGGCGCCCGCAGAATGGGATGAATAATGAAGTGAGACTGCGCGCGCGCGCGCTCGCCTTGGCCTCGAACCACCGGAAGGCCAAAACTACGTCTCTCTCTCTCTTGGACGCTGGCTGAGGCCCTTTGCACGAGATTAGGCGGCAGCGAGCCTTGAGTTATGGCGCGCCGAGATCGCATCTAATTGTATCAGTGTTATGCCTAACCGGCCCGCGCGCGCTCGCAGGCCTGCCTATCTATCCATCTGGCCTTCCTCCTTCACGGACTAGTTAACTTACCTAGTTTTCGCGGGGGAGAGGGCCAAAGCTCTGGCCCGTCCTCTTTCACAAGCGATTGAACTCCGCGCGAGGGCAGAGAGTCGAACTTTGCGGCGGGCAATCGGTCTTGCAGTTGCGCGCGACGTTTTCTTAAATTTTCCGTTAGGCTGGCTCGATGGGTTTGCTTAGCGGGGAGCGCGCGGTGTATAGCGGCTTGGAACTAATGCGGTTACGCGGCTCTCGATCTGATTAGAAGTTCGCGCGATATACGGGTCAATACGCGAAATTCAATTGAGCTTGCCGCGGATGATAATTGTGCAAGGGGCTTTCGAGTCTGGTGATTAAGAGCTGTTTGTCTCTGGATTATCGGGGGATTGTTTACGTGTTATCTTAGTCGCGGTGTTTGATGCTTTGGTTTTGATAGAATGATAGCTGCTCTGAGATTCATTCTTTCAGTAGGTGAGGCTTGAAAATTCATAGAATATGTTCATGTATTATTTAAGAATTATAATTATTGTTCTTGCCTGAAGCAGGTTACGGCAGAAGAAATTGAACAACGCTCTAAGCTTTTCGGTAATACTTTTATTGATTCTTGCTAAAAGTCATCAACAATGTTTGGTGGTTACAGTAATATTCTCGCAAACAACATTACCTCTGCCGCGCAATGGAGATGAATTGTTGCACAGGCTACATCTTCACATGTTATTTACACGTATACAGTTACTTTCCGGTTTATTTCATATTGTTATTGATTTTTCGTATAGTGCTATTGTATTAAATATCACGAAATATCGATCTGTAACAATAATTATAAGTGAGCATATTTAAAATATGTATTTCCATTATAAAACCTGAATATCTGTACATTATGGATGTGTTTGTATATGTGCTATGTGTATGAGTGTATATGTATCAAATAATTATTGTTAACAATTATTGTTATTGGCACAAGTCTGACCAAACTAGGCCAATTCTACTTATAATGGTACTTTGTCTGTACGTATATCTGTCTCAAAATTATTGATTACATTGTAAAATATTTACAAAAAATCATAAGTTTGACAATATTTAATCTTATACCGAGCTTTTGCAAAAACATAAACTCACAAGTATCATAAGAACGAGTAAATTAGCTTTTCCAGAATCTAAAAACCAACGTCGGTATACACTCAATCAGCAAACAGAGCACCCACTTGACTTTAAACGTTCAAGCATTTTAGTTTTTTGAGAAGTGAGAAAAATCCTCTTTTCATCTTAATCGCACGCTGAGAGTTCTGCGAAATCTTCAGGGATCATGCTCTTCCTCCTCGTCAAGTGGAACGAAGCACGGCATGACAGGTAAGTAGGCAGATATTCTGCGCTCGCACGGGCCACGTAATGGCGTATTTACCGAGATAAACGAGAGAGAGAGCCTCATCGCTATCTCTAGGCTTACTTTTAATTCCATTAAAAGGCAGCCTCCGGCTTGGCTGCTTTCGTTCTTCTCTTTTACCTCTTCGTCCCTCTCGCTTCTTGAGTTAACTTAACTCTTGGCTTCGCCTCGGGACGCCTCCGCGGCCCAATGACTTCAACCCTTTGAGGACGCTCGGTTAAGATCCTGAACTAAGATCTACCCTCCTCTTTCTCTCTCGCTCTCTCGTTCCCCGCCTACTTGTGTAGCGTGGCTCTCTGGCACTCAACCAAAAACCTAATGATTGCCTGCTCAGGAAGCGGCTGAGGGAAAGAAAGAAAAGGAGAGGGAGATCGGCTGGCTTTTCTTCTTGGTTCTTGCGGTGGGCCGATGAGTTTGCTGAATGAACGTCGCCGGCCGCGTAGACTCGCTGATTCAATTATGCAGGAAATCTCGCTTTTTGACGTTATCTCGGGCAGGGTTAATCTGATTTTTGATGTAAGAAAAGGCTTGGTTTTGACGCAACCATTGTCATTCGTGTTAAACAGTAGAGATGTACGAGTCTTCATTGAGGTTTGTACAATTGATTATTATGACTATTTAGATTATCCATATGATGTTGAATGGATTTTAAAAATATTACAGTAATCTAATAGTTTCTTTTATTATATTCCTCTGTTATTGCTATAATAGTATTAAAAGGAGTTGTCTTAAATTATTTACTCAAAAAACCTCCTATACCGAATAATTTACGCGTAAAGACAATTTTTAATATATGACTACCTTAATATATGCTGAAAATTAAAGCCCTACTTAATAACGAAGTTTTTAATCTCGAAGTCCTTCTAAAAATAAATAAAAACACCTCAAACAAAATTAAAATAAGTAAAAACAATAATTTCCTCATCAACACCCCTTTACTCTACCCCAACTCCTAAAAAAACCACCAACCTAATTATGCATCCAGAAAGACATCAACTCACTCAAACCGAAAATCACGACTCCCGCTTCTAACAAGCCTCTCCAACCTTTCTCGAGGAAAAGCACACGGCTTCCCCGGCTACCTGTGGAGCTCGCTCGCGCGCACACCTAGTTTTCGGCGCCTAATGCGACAATGGCGCGAATTAGCGCTCGTATATGTCATATCGTCTGTATCATCAGAGCGCGCATTTGACGAGCGAGGCTGCAAAACAGAGCCGAGTCCTCGCTTTGTGCCATCAGGGGTGATTATATTGCCGTATATATTCGCGCTCGCGAGAAACGTATAAGGGGACAGCTGCACAGCCGCGGCATCATAACACGCGCATAATAGGCCACGCACTCGCGCTGGAGGGGGTGGCATTGCCAGGGAGCTGCGACTCGTCTTCTTGCCGGCGCATTATGCTGACTTCGGCTTTTGTTGAGCGAGCGAGCTATATGGATTTTCGCCAGTACGTGAAGGGGAGAGAAGCGGGTTTCTTGCGCGGAGATGCGAGGATGTTCTTTTTGTAGTGCTGATTCGTTGGAGGTAATTGTAATTTTAGTACTGGTGCGAATGGAATAGTCGTGTAAAATGAGTTGGAAAATAGAAATACATGATTTATTTTGGCAGTAGCTGATTTTTTTTTACAAATCTGAATTCTGAGTGACAATGAAGAATTATTGTAAATTAATAAACATCTAAGGTTATGGATTTGAAATTAAATTACAAATAGATGTAAGTAAATCTTGTACTATTTAAATAAAAAATTTTCTGACTGCCATGAACTATTATTTTATTTTGATTGAGGGATTGCTGTTATTTAGTTTTAACCATTATGACGAACAATGAAAATATTCCCTGTATATCTCGCACTACTTGATAAATATTTTTTATCATTTATGACTATTATTTTCTAAATAAATAAAAATATAACAAAGAACGTAATAATTTATATTCTCGATTCAGAGTAACTTTATCTTTACAGTAAAATATATCAACTTTTCTAGAACGACTCTGAACAAAAAAATATTTTTTACAAAAAAATCCTATCAAGCCAAAACCACAATTACAAGCGCCATGCTATCTCCCAACACAGCTTTCCTCTCACTTCCTTTTCGCGACGACGTACTCTGCAATTTGCGACTACAACCTCAGCTCACGCGCTGATTCCTTCTACAGAAGGCAAAAGAACAAGAACGAAAAATTACGCCAGAAAGAGGGAGGGAGAGAGAGAGAGAGAGAGAGAGAGAGAGAAAAGTGGGCGGCCAAAGTTAGAGCGAAGAAAGCGCAGCGCGCGAGAAAGGACTGCAGTATTTTTACGATATTATTTATGATATTAATTTCGCAGCCGCTAGGGCAACCGCCCGCCGGGAGTTGTAAAGCGGCTCTCTCTTTCTCTCTCTTTCTTCCTGCGAGAGCGATATCATTGTCTCGGGCGCGTTTCTGCTGGCAGCGCCTTAAGAAAGGGGCTCTCCCCCCTTTTTCAAGGAGGTGAATAGTGGTACGGTCTCTCACTCTCTCTCTCTCTCTCTCTCTCTCTCTCTGTCTCTCTCCGGCCTCTGTTTTCTCGGGTGTAAGGGTGGAAGCGTCGCCGCGCGAGGAAACAGAAAGAGAGAAGAGAGACGTCGTCGTCGGTGTTTTTGGTTTTAAAGGAGGAAGTCCTTCTTTTATTTAGCCCTTCCTGTTCTCGTTGCCTTCTTTTTGCCGGTAAGAAAGGGGGGGCTTTCTTATTTTCTTCCGCCTTCGCGCGATACCGACTTTCAGGGGGCTGCGGAACTGCCTCGCGATGTTGCGCTAAGTGAGTGGGCTGGGGAACTCGCCTGGTAATTAATTAATTGGTCTAAGTTATTCAGATTGTTCATTTGGCAGTAATAAAACGTGGATTGTTTAAAGAAACGTTTGTTTTTATCCTTTAGTATTAAAATAATACGTGCATTATTAGGATTTGGATGATGCTTAATTCTACTAACATCTCATTTTAAGAATGTTATCAAAAACATTACACGCTATCGTAAAAAAATTAAAATAAATTTTTTATGTTTTTCATCCTAAAAGAATCTTTAACTTTCCTCACTTTTTTCACGCTGCCACTGCATCGTCCCGACGCCGGAAAGTCTTTGAGCATGGCGAAAAGAACTGGCTGGTTTCGATGGTTAGTGTAGGTGTCACGCCGAGAAAAAAAGCCACGCTTTTCCTCTTCCTCGTCGACTTCTCTTTATCCACGAAGAGCCGACGGAGGAAATTCCCGAACGAATCTGAGAAAGAAGCAGTTCTTCGGACCAGCAATTCCCTAGCACTCTCTGGCCTTTCTCTTCATTGCGTCTTGCGAGGATGAACTTGTAATTGAGTTCCGTCAATACAAAACCTCGTGGTCTCATTAACGCTGATTGTTCCGGCGACGGTGCGCGGAATCGTCAAAATACAGAGCTAATTTAGTTACGCGCGAATACGGATGTCTGTTTTCTCGATTGGTTTTTTACGCTTTTATCGAAAATTTCGGTTTTTATATAACAATACTGCGAAATCAAGATATAATAAAAAGAGGCAGAACAAATAAATAACCATAGTTGCTATTGTTGAATAAAAATATGAAATTTCATTTTACTTCAGTAACTACATCACGCAATACAGTAAAAACTTTAAAACATCAGTACCAAACATAAGACTGATGCATGTCGTTAAAAACAAGCACTCCCCCAGGACCGAACATCCTAAAACGATTTCCCCCTTCATTAACTTCCCGACCGAAAAAGAAGCGAAAACATTAAATTGCCTTTTACCCTCGACGACTCCAATCGCTACTCGTCACCAAACGCACACGCGCATCCAGCATTCCCAGATTCATCCCCCGCCACGTGTCTCCGAATCTCCAAATCCGCTCCGGCAACTTCCCGCGTTTAATAAACTCTTCCCGCGCTCTCGTCGCGCGTGTGTCAGAGGCACACCTGATCCGGCAGATGCTCGCCCGGAGGCATTCGCGTGGAGTAAAAAAAAATAAAGAAACGCGAGTAATATTTAAAACGCAGCTCCCTCCAGAGCGCGCGCGTCTCCTCTCCAAATTACTTTCCGGCGATGACTCGCGCGAGATAAAAGGACGGTGGGAGTCTTGGCTGGCTCTCCCCCGCAGCCTCCCGGCCGCAAAGGCCTCGGGAGCGCATTAATCTCGGTAATTACGTCACCTCTATTTATACCCCCAGCGACGAGGAGGTGAGAGAGAGAGAGAGAGAGAGAGAGAGAGACTGAGGAGACACCCCCGCTGAGCGGCACCTCGGCTAACCGCTTCGCCGGCTCTTTTAACCGGCTCGCGCGCCTCGACACTCGGAGGGCGAAGAGAGCAGCGGCTTCTCTTGTAGCCTTTTTTTCCGAGGGAGCGGAGTCTTTTTTGTGTTTCGAGAGGTGGTTTTCGTGAGGCTTGAGGATTCGAGGGGCGCGTTGATGAAGAGCGTGCGGTGGTAGGATAATTGTTTGTTTAAACGTTTTCGACTAAAAAATAGTTACGTCTTTACGTACCCTTTGGTGAATTGGTCTCTTAAGTAGTTAATGACGAGTTGGTCAGACGATACATTTTCGTTTTATTAGTAAACATTTTTTTTAAACGAACTTGTTAATTTAAGTAATACATAATTTAATCATAATTAGTTTTTACAAAAACTTTATTTTCAAATACTTATTGAAATAAAATTTTTAAAGTGATTACAGCTTTTTTGAAAAATTCAATTAAATCAGATAACTCACTTTTAAAAAATAGTTTTTGATAAAGCTGACAATAATAATAAAAAAATTGAAATCGTAATTTCTTATCATTAATTCGGAAGTCAAAGAGTTAACGTAAAGACACTTTTACGATAGCTAATACAAACTATTATAAAAATTAGAGTATTTTACCAACCGCCCGCCCTCTTTCCTCTCATCATACAAACAGAAGCACCATTAAAGCTATTGCTCTAAAACTCGCGCTTTCAGCGTTTCACCTTCGCGGCAACCGCGAGCAGCAGCAACGTTGAAAGAGAGACTCGAGGCCAGAGCGAGCGGCCGACTCCCAGCAGCTTTTCCATTCAACCGTTGCGGCCGGCATTGTGATAGCCAGCGTGCACACGTGCGCGCGATACGATACGTCAGACCTACGTCTCTCTCTCTCTCTTGCTACCCCCGTGTGCGCGCATATCGTTTGTTGGTTTTGCGGTGTACCGTAACGCTTCCTTCCCTGTAACCTCCTTCCATTCTCTACGAGCGGAGAAAACGCGGCTGCTGCTGCTGCTGCTCTCGGTTTGCAAAGGGCCGTTTCTCTTCGGCCTTCAGCGCTGATTTCCACCGGGGGAAATCTAATAAAGCCGATCGCTTTTTCGAGCGCGGTTGCTTCGGTTTGGGTTTGTAAGATAGAGATGGTGTTAAAGTTTATTTTTGTTTATTTTATTTTTACTAGGATGGGTAAAGACTAAAATGTGTGTCGATTATTAATGACTAATAAGCGTTTTTATAAAAGGTTATCAATTGAGTGTTCATTCATACGCACAAAAATCCATATTTAAATATCACAGAAGCATGTTCCTTTTAATTCTACTCAAGATCAATAAAACAACGTTATATACACCCTGGGAGACGCTTAGTTTGCACTACTACAATTTGTCCCGCGCTATCCCCGGCAGCCAGGCCCTAAGAGCTATATCCCAGACTAAACAGCGCAAAAGATACGCCGATCCTAAGACTACTAGCAGAGCCAGCGCCGCTACTGGCGCGCCCGTCGATTTGTTTTCCCCGCTCCTCGAAGGACCGCGCCTTTAATGGTCATACGAACGCTAAGATTTCGGGGAGCGGCCCTGAGGATTATCCTCGGCGCTGGCGCAATGGCATAGTTTACCTGCCAAGTCAGTTAATCCCGCGATTAAGCGTACGCACACTCTCGCAGGCCAATGACGCGCCTGGGCCGCCTCGAGGCAAGTGTGTATACGTACGAAGCTCCGGCGTGAAATCGGTGTATACACGGAGGCGCTCCCCACCCCCGCACCTAGCGCCGAGTAGCTCTCCTCAGGCCGAGCGAAGTTGCCTCATCAATTTGATTTCGCTGGCTGCAGGATTCGAAGACCCCCGCCGTCTATGGGCTTCGTTTGGGTTTTGCTTGTGTGTAGTAAGCAGACGGTGTGAGAGTATACTCGTGTACAGATTTGAGGCGCGCGCGGATTTGGGATGCGACACTTATCGCTTACTTTGATGTAGACCCGAGGCTGGTTTGTTTATGTTGCAGTGTATGTGTGGGTTTGTTGAAGTTTATGATTTTGGGGAGGCTGGGAGTAGATTAAAGATAAATATATTGATTATTGTAGAAGGCTTGGTTAAGTTATTTAATAGAATTATTATATTTTCGTGAGAATAAATTTAAAATGAAAATTATTATTATAATTTCGAAGCACTCGTTATTTTGGTAAGATTAAATTCAAAGACAGTTGCTTTTACGAGTCAAATCACTTTA
>UELX01004544.1:0-17322 GCA_900480035.1 Eupelmus urozonus | reverse complement strand
GTAAAAAAAGTTTCTTTAATTAAAATTGAGGAGAAAAAAAATGTATTTCTTTATTGAAATTTAATTATTTTTTCAGGCTTAAACTGAGTCCTGAGCCCTTAAAACTTTACTGTTCTAAATTTACAGAGTCGATATAATTTTCATCCATTATCAACCACACTTAGCTGGAGATTGACTCCGAATTTATAAAGTAATTATCAATAGCCCTCTTGAAAAGTATATTTGATTGAATCGTCCCCAGCAATCCCTCGACAGTAAAAAACAATTCATCCAAGCAACATCTCGCACGGCGCTTCCTCCATCACACGAGAAGCAAAATTGCCCCCTTCGCGCGATACATGCGGCACTTCATAGAAGTTTAATGCCCGCGCGACATGCCATCCAGATATAAAGCGGCCGCTAATGAATGGTCGATCCCTCCGCCCGTGTATATCGCCGGCGAAATTAACGGCTCTGCGGCGGCTCGCGTAACCCAAAGACCGCGCGCGCGTACGTTTGCTATATATACGCGAGCTGCTGCTGCTGCTGCTGCTCTGCTGCCACGCCCAAACGCCCCCGCGGCGCTCGTATACCGCTGCAAAGAAGCGCTAAGTACGTACGTAGACGAGGAAAATTCTGGTGTTAGACCGTACTTTTGAAAAATTGCGGGTCTTCGGAGGAGCTGGGACTAAATTGGCGCATCCTTAACGACTGTCTTGTAGGAGTAGGGTTTTCTAAATTTTGCTTTTATTGGCCGGTACTTGTGGGAAATCGATATACTCGGAGGTTTAGAAAACGTTTTAAATTGAAGAAACTTTTTAATATCGTTAAAATTTTGGAAAACGGAGATATGACTAAAATTATACTGTTCGGGTGTTGTAAATTTCTAGTTACATGCAAATCTAATGAGTACTGACGTGTTGAATTGAATTGGTTATCTTTCAAATTAGCAAGTCTCTGCACTTTTTATTTTACTATTTGTATAGGGATTCAAAGTTCTGTTTGTAATTACTAGAATATTACTACAATTTTCGGCAAATGAGGTTTTTTTTTTATTTTCTTTGGAGTATTATCCCCCTGCAAAGCAATTACAAATTTTACTCAAATCTTCTTTTGTAGATATTTTGGTAACCAGTGATAGAGAATTTTGTCAGTATAAACAAGCTAAAAGAACTAACTTAATATTTTGAAAAATATTATTTTATATGAAAGTTCTCTTTTTATCTATAGAATTCACTGAAAAGAAAAACAATAGCAATAACTATTTTCTAAACGGAAATAACTGTCAGCTTTTCGGATAAAGCTTATTCTAAAATCTTTCTTTTTAAAGAAGAATTGTAAGAAACTCGATCTGAAATCAAAGTCGACTCTAACCGTATCAGATTTTATGATATAGGCTTATTTTTATCGCATGACTGCATCAACGTAAAGAATGCGCCTTTCTTATGTGTATAAACTACATCGGCATCATAAGGATCAGGGTATAATATACAATATATTCTTTTTTCAAACTTAAACCAGTTCTTGAAGTGATTTGTTTTACTTATTTTAACACTGAAAGAAAAAAACATTCAGCTCTAGAGAAAATATTTTCCCACAACATTGTCAAGTGAAAGTAATTGTTTTACAATAGATAAATGATTTGTACTTAGAATAGTCTCTTTAAAATAATACTCTTAACATAAACAAAAAAACCAACCCCATAATACAACGAACTGAGCAACAGCATCAGCATCAAGCATAAATGATTCTGTACCCCCCCCCCCCCCACTAGCAGGCTGCGCTAACGAATTCATCAAATTTGTAACTCCGTCTGAAAAATACCAGGCTCCCCCACTCGACAATCTCCCACGGAGCCTTGCGATCATCCACGCTTACAAATCCACCGAGAGATAAGTGAAAAGTCATACATCTCTGAGACACACGCGCGCATATATATCGCGGTAATCCGGCCGAGAATCCGCGCACTCCTTCATTCGCCGCGCCTCCGCACTTCGTCGGCGCGGCGAACCCATTCATCGCCCCCCGTCTGCTCTCGCGCCGAATGAAGACGTGATCAAAATGAAATCGCCTCTTTGCGTCAGCTCCTCGTGTCCCCTCCCCTCTATCCGCGAGTTTACGGAGAGCCGTGTATGTGGAAATAAATATAAATGGTCGCGCGGGCGGGGAGAGTTGCGTGCCGCATTTGTAAGGTTCCTGGCTCTTGGGGTGTGTCTCAGTGGGTCGGGCTTGAAAGGAGACAGCGAAGCGGCCTGAATAAAGGAGATGTCGAGCTAAGATGGAAAAGCGCGGGAGCGATGTTCACGTTTGACGGAGGTCGGCTGTTTTTAAGTGTTTTGGAGGTTTTATTATTACAAGATTTTCGGTGATGTTTTTATGCAAGCCCTGGCGTTTTTGTTTTTCGAGTTATTATACGGAATCTTTTTGAGCTATTTTTCATATCTGCATGGAATTTTGAAACTGCACGTTACTTTAGATTTTAGTACTTTAAAGTTACCTTTTTATGAATTATGTTTGTGTATTTAAAAAAAATATAATAATGTATAGTAATTTTCGAAAAAATATAAGTTACTAGAAAAAGCTAACATAAAAAAATGACTTTTATTAATCTGAAGAAAACTGCAGCTTCACAGAGACAATCTTTCGGCAACTCCCTCGAAGCAAGCAAAAGTCGTACGCGCAGGTATAGGTACACTAGAAGAAGCGTCGCCGTGCACCAGCTGCAATAAATAACTGGCAGCTCGTGCGCGCGACTTAATAATGGCCGAAATTCATCTCTGTGAAGGCCCCGGAGAGTGGCAGTCATCTCGTGGGACCGCTGCCTCTGTGAGATGAACCGTTTCTATATCACACGAGCGCACGGCCCTTTCTTTTTTTCTCTTGAGAAGCATGGCCAAGTCGTGAGGTGAATATTAAAGAAAAAAATAAAAGAAAACGGAGGGTGCACTAGGAGACGAAAAAATGACGATCCGCAAGGGCTTTAATTTAGCGCAAACAACTTGACTATCCAGGACTCACAACGGTTTTATTTATCAGTTGTTTCGAAATGGTTATATACTAATAAATAATTTTATAACAATCACTAAATTACAATATAATACTCATAGTGAAACAATGAAAAACGTTTTGTAAAAGAGTATAAATTTTGTATATGAAATTATAAATTATGTTTTCAAGACCAAGTCGCTGATATTCAATCATGAAGGATGCGACAGTAAATAAACAAATGAAAAAAAAAAAAACTAAAATAAGATGAATAAATTAATGTCATGAGTATTTTTTATTTATTGATGTAATCTTTTATTTTAACTATGCTAAGTAGACATTCTTATTATAGCATAATCACGAGTACGGCAAAATACTGCTTTACATTAAATAATTCATGACAATGTAATTATAATTATATTCAGGACCTACATTTGGAGCACCCAGACACGGGACGCACGGCGCTTATTATCTGTAATTTGATCTTCCACAGGAGCTTCTGCATTATCCACTTTAAGAAGCCTCAGTAATAACCTAAAACAATTATTGTAGGCTGTTTATTCTTTGCGAAAAATATAAAGACAGCTGTAAATTTTTACTATAGTCCATTACATTTGAAAAGGACTTATTCTTATTACGACTAATAAAGATGCATAGATCACTATAATAAGAATTCCAAATGCTGTTCCTACGATAACATCCACGCTTACTCCAGCCTCTGACAAGTAACATAGAAACAAGGTGAATAGTTTTTTTTGTTGTACAGTATATTATGATATAAAAGCATAAAAATTTAATTACTTGTTTTGATATTGAATGAAATAGAATCAGCGTAGACTCCATTAGTGAATGCCCGCATTCTCACTTCGTACAAAGTGTTTGGTTGAAGTGGTCCATTACAATAAACTTTTGCAATGCTATTAATGGAAAGACTTTCGCACTCAGAGTCTTCTCCTAAAACAAACTGGACTGCTTTACTGCCATTGATGTCGACCATATTTTTTGCTGTGAATATTATAGAAGATGTTTTAAGTATTAGCAACATATCGTTAGTAAAAAAAATTCATTTTGTAATTCCAGTTCTCGTCGCAGAACGAGGTTAAAAGCTACAATTAACAGTAATATAAATTTGTTTTTGAGAATTAATTTCTTCCAAGCTTAGTAAAAAGGTAGATTTATTTATTTACTTTAAAATTAGATTTAAATGAGCATATTTTTAAATAATTTAATTTTTACTGTGATATCGTAAAAATTATGAAAAAAAGTCGTGTTCTAATTCTAATGCACTAAAACAAGGTTTTGAATTATTATAAAATATTTTTAAAAATCACATAGGAATCACCTGAAGATCACGTAAAAAATTACGTCATGATATAAATCACGCGATAAATAATAAAATTACAAAAATGTTTTTTAATTATTGAAAACAACATCTTAATCAATTTTAGAACATGATTTTTTGTTTTATGATGCCACATGATTGTCACGTGATCTGTCACGTAATTATTTCTTCTGGGATTATAACGCATCCAACGATATAATAAGTTAATGTATGTATCCAACTCCAAATTAACCGTACAAAGATTAAAATTTTACTTTACGTCTAAAATATTAATTTCTTACAAGCAGTCCACCACAATTTGGTCGCTTGATACGGAATTGTAAAATCTGCTATCATTGATTCTTCCCAAGTTGCAACATTTGGCCAAGTATTATTAGTCATTTGGAATCTTTTTGATACAGCAGTATTATAACCTGATTTTGAAACCATTATAGCATAAAATAATATATCGCCATTTTCATCAGAAAAAAGAGGAAGTAACAGTGAAGCTGTTGTGGTTGTAGTATGAGTTTCAAAAGAATTTACGAAAATATTTTTCATGTAGTCCAGCTTGGGTGATGGAACTAAAAATATTTTTCTTATAATAATTAATACCAATTAAAATATATAATATCATAGGTATTATATCTATGAAAATATGAATTAAATTTACCTCCCCCAGGATACGTAAATAAACGCCTAGCATACAGTCCAGTTATAATGATTGGTTCTGTTTGAATTATGGCTGTTATAGAGACTGTATAATTGTATTGTGGTTTCAATTTCTCAAAATTTACGTAAAATAGTTCATTATTATTAATATTACTAGGAGGAAATAATTTAAATTCGAAAGTTTGATTGTCATAATTAGGCCTTCCTCCTCGTAGATATATTTTAAAATATTTTAATTCTCCTCTTAAATTACATGGTAGCATCCAAGTGAATTTAGTTTCCAATTCAAAAGGATTTTTGTTACGTGGTCTTATGACATATGATAAATTTGTAACTGAACTAGGAACTAAAATATGATAGGTTTATAACATTAAAAAACTGTTAATACTTAATATGTAAGAAGTGATTTATAAATATTTACTTCCTATATCGCTAATGAAATGAAAAATGGTAGGATAACTCTCGCCAACGCTAGTTGTAGCAGTTAAAAACATGTTATAGCTAAAAAGAAAAATCAGTTCCATCTATTACAAATATAATAAATAATTCACCGAGATTAGAAAGAATGATCACTAGCTAGAATTCATTCAAGGAAATTAAAAAAATTATTTATAATAAATATTTAATAGCATTTATAGAATCAGTAATTGAAAAATACGTAGCAACTAGTGAAGCTGACCAATTCTACGCAATAGAAAACAGTTTTGATATTTTTAAAATAACAATTTGATATACCTATAATACTTTTTTATTATAGAACTATTGAAAAATTGATATTCAGATTGTATTCCATATATTTCAGTTTTTCCTTCTAAACTTTTACAATGATCTGGAATTGGATAAAATGGTTTCCATAATATTAATAAATTATAGCCTCTTAGTACGCCTGGTATACATTTTGGTTTCTTCCAAGAAAGAACAATCTCTCCTAGTTGTGAAACCGTTTTAGTTAAGTCTGTAGGAGGCGACGGAACTAAAATGTAAATTAATAATTAATCCGATAATATTACATTATAATATAATTGAATGACTAATTATTGTTTATATAGAAGAAGAAGAAGAAGAAGGAGAAGAAATATTAATAATTTTAGTAAATTTTTAAAATAAACTGCTATTTGTTAGACTGTTTTTCAATATAAGAAATGTTTCTTACCGTATTCATCAGTGTAAACACCAATATGGTCACTCCATGGACTTTCTTTTTTATGAATGAGCTTTCCTTTACATACGTAATAGCTAGCCGGACTTACGGTTTTTACTTCGACGGGAAAAATGCTTTCTCCAAATGGTAAAATCTTATGAGCTACTGTCTTATTATATATTAAATTGCATCCAATAACCTCTGTTTTCTCTAAAATACAATTAGCTTCTAAAATGTACTTTAGATCTGTATTGTGCGGATTTCTTTTATAAGCAGCATTCCAAAAAATGTTAATCGAATTACTAGTAGCAGTAATATTAACGATTTTCGGTGCTTTTAAACCTTAAAATTAAATAATTCAATTGAAAAAAAAAAAAAAAAATTATTCATGATAGTAAATAATCTAAAAAAAAAAAAAATAACAAATACCTTCTTCATTACTGCCACAGAATTCAAATAGAATATACAACATGTATAGGAATAACATTTTTGACACGTCAAGTTCTACGCAAAATTTTAGTTTGATTTATTAAAATAAACTTAACAAATACATTAAGCATTAATTAAACTCAAAATAAATAATCAAAACTGATATTTGTTAGTTAAAATATGTTAATGATTTATTCATAAATAATATTCAACCAAGAATTCATTTAATTGCTAACTATCTTTAGCTTTACTATCTAACTATCTTTAAAAAAAGAGGTGAATTTTTGTTATTTACAATGCATAACTATCGAATAAAAATAAATCCAGAAATTTAAGTTTTTATTAGATCAATTTATTTGAGAATGTCATTTTAATTGTTTTGTAATGACAAACGCATAGCCACTAGGAATTAACCACTTTAATGATATCAATAGATCGTTTCATATTTATTTATCGTACTTGCCTTAATTACCAATAGTTTACAAATACATAGAGTACTTAATTGTTTAATTCGCCTTTTAATAATGCGTTACAAAATACAGTAAGTGCTCATCAGCGTAAACTACGAGATTATATTTTCAATATTGAGCAAAAGCTTTTTAAGCTGTTATATACGTTATCGCAGATAATAGGTGAAAATACGTGTCTATCAAGCATGTACGCCCATTGATACAACACTTCATCAGATAATCAAATAGACTACACATGTTAGTTGTAATCTGATGTATACAATATAGACAATTAATTATTTTATTTATCATTAAAGTAAACTTAGTAACCGATTATTTCAAAAAATTATCGATACATTCTTTTAGAATAAGTCATCCGTCTTCTTATTCCTGTCGATTGAGGAGCCTCTACCCCAAAAAGTTTCAGTAAAAATCTAAAAATAATCGTCTTTATAGTATATAAAAAATTAAAAAATTCCCGTATAACATGAATTGTTTCTAAAATACTTTATGATATTTAAAAATATTTCTAAAATTATGTTTTTCTTTAATAAAAAATTTTATAATTATATATCAAAAATAATAATAACTTGTAGAAAAATTCTTTAAATTTTTCATAAAATTTTCAAAGTATTTTCTATAAATATATTATTAAATAGTTCAAGAAAATGTTAATTAGTATTGTGAAAGAATTTTAAAGCAATATTCATGCTACGTAGGTCATAAATAATAAAGTAAGTATTTATTATACATTTTCAGAGATTTCTTTTTTACGAGAGCCAAAATAGTCGTTATTAATCCCAGAGAAAAAATTCCAAATACAATGCCTATGACTAGTCCAACGGGTAAATCAGATTCTAGAACAACAAAGTCTCAAAAATATATAAGAATTTCATTAAAAATAAAGAAAAGAAAATAATTACTTGTTTTAATAAAAACAGGATCTGAATCACAATATCCCCCACTAGTGAATGCACGCATTCTTACTTCGTATAATGTATCTGATTTTAATGGTCCATTACAATGAATTTTAGAACTTAATTTTTCAGACAATACTTCACATTCTTGGTCTATTCCTATTACAAATTTGACTGCTTGTACATTACCATCCTTAACAATGAAATCCTCTGCAAAAATTTACTCAAATAAATTTATAAATATGTATCTATATACCAACATTATAGTTTAAAACAATTTTTTAACTTTCTCAATAAATTTTAAAATTCAGAAAAATTAAAAAAAAAAAAAAAATAACAATAGATACGTATTATTTATTTCGTGTAAATAGTACTTGTTTTTTCATAGACTACTTTTGTCACAGAGTTTTAGTATTTTTTAGTACTTTAAATAAAATATTAACTAATTTAGTGCCATTGAAAAAGCTTAAAATTATCTATTTTTTGTTTTCAGTAAAAAATTAAGTATTGAAAAAAATAGACTTTTTATAATCTACTATAACTAGAGTTGATTTGTATGAAAATATTTGTAGTTTTACAGAATGGTAGTTTTTTATTATCTTTAGAATAAATTGTGAGTATATTTGGAAAATTTCCATTTAAAAATTTTATTTACTAAGTCCCAGAGTAATTTACATACATTTAGATTCATTTAAATTTGTAATATAAAGGAAATATCATTAAAATATTAGAATCTAAATAAATTTATTTTACTTTATAGTTCTAAATGGTAGTTTTTAATACAACTTTAGCAAAAAAGTATATAATATATTTTTATACTCACTTTCATTTAAATAGGGATTCCACTTTTTTCTTGTGATTTGATATGGAATTTGAAAGTTTTTCTTTTTTGCATCCTTCCAACAACTAATATTAGGCCAATCATTATTCAGTAAATTGAACCTACCGTTGGTCGATTTGCCATATCCTGCTTCCGCAACCATTATAGCATAGTATAAAATATCACCGTACTCATCTGAAAATAGGGGAAGCAATACTGTTGCAGAAGTTGATGTTCGTTTAGCTTTATATAGATCGAAATGAATAGCAGCCATGTAACTTGCGTTTGGTGAAGGTGGAACTGTAAAAATCATCATTATATATTCATTGCAATTAAAAAAGATCAAGATCATATAACTTTTATATTGAAATAATTATTAATTTATTACTGTTAGTAAACAAATAATATAAAAAGCTTTTAATTTTTGTTATTGATTTTTTTAAAATATTTCAATAAAATTTTAATAAAAATTGAGAAAATTCTTCTAAATATTTCTTTTATGAAAAATTGGGACGCTTTTCATTATTATCAGTTTAAAATCTTTTGAGATTGGCTGATTAGTCGCACTAAAGACAAATTCGAAGTTAATTTTTTACTATGATGTTAAAATTAAATTATAAAAAGTTTTAAAAATAACTAATGCCTAGTGTCTCTAATGCTGCTATCATGGAGTATTTTAAGACTGTTTTGGTAGAAATCAATCAATCGTTTGGGAAAAAATACGAGATAAGAGAGTATAATAATCAAAATTATATTCTACTATTTCAAAAAGTTAAAATTATTTTATTTTTACTTTGTGAATATCAGACTGACTCCCTTAACCAGATTTATACAAATAGACTATTACATACTTCCAGCAGGGTATAAGATAGAGGCTTTTTCTATATCACCAGCTGCAGACACTCCCTCATTCATTGCATAAACTATAAAATCGTACTTATATTGTGGCATTAATTCTTTAAATGTGATTCTAAATATATGATCACTATGAACCATTCGGGGTATTTTTATTATTTCTTTTGTATTACGGTCCGGAAATCTGGCTCTTGTTCCATAAACGTTTACAAAAAAATATTTTAACTTTCCATTCCAAAAACAAGGTAGTCTCCAACTCAATTCCGTCTCCCATGCATTATAGTCATTGTTTGAAAGATAGGCATACTGTTTAAAATTTGTAACTTTTCCGGGAGCTAAATTTGAAATACAAATTTTTAGTAAATCAAGTTAATGTTGTCAATTTATTTATTCATTAATATAATTTATATAAAATAAACTTAAGTTTTTAATAATTATAAGTAAATAAACCTTCTGTTCTGTTATTAAAAAATACTATTGGCATCATAGAATTAGTATTATTATCTGATTTAACCATAAAAAAGTAATTTGCATAAGCCACAGGGAGACTAAAATTAAAACTCGTTACCAAGGAATCAAGTGTGAAATTATAGAAAAGATGCTTATTCATGCATATATTAGGGTAAACACGGGTGAAAAAAATTACGATAGTAAGAGTATAGCTGGTTATCACAGTTGGCACGTAAGCTGGATGTTGCCATGTTAGTCTAACAATATTTCGATTTTTCTCAGTAACAATTGTTAAGTTTTGAGGAGCCGATGGATCTGAAATATGAAACTGCTCAGTGCTACATTGTATTTTTTATTTTTAAAATGTAAAAAGCTCTTACAGTCAGACTTAGTTGTAACATTAACATATGAGCTCCACGTGCCATTTCCAGCTTCATTGGAGATCCTAGCCCTGCAACGATAAGTCGTAAAAGGGCTTAGCGATGTGACTTGTGAGACAACACTACGACTATTTCCGTTAATGAAAAAATCACCAGATCCATTCATTAATGCATAACCATAACCATTTGTGCTTATTGCGTTACACTCACAGGTTAGGTATCTTACGGAACAGTTATTTCTTTCATCCGTAACATTCCAGTGCAGTGTAATAGAATTTATTGAGGATACTGGAGTTGATTTTTCTAATTTACGCGGTGCATTTGCAACTAGAAGAAATTAATTATTTTGTTTGTACAAAATATGTTATGAAATTACACCTATTCTAATATTTCCTTTAGGCCTTAGAAAATAATGCATAAAATATTAAAAATGTACGATGAAGTCCTTTAAATGCTTTAATTTCAAAAATTGTTAATGAATGTAATGATAGATGCTATAATATTATTTCTTAACTTTCAAATTTGATTTTCAAAGTCTTACTCAACCGTTTAAATTTCACAACTACAGAACTCACCTTTTCTTGGCGTAGGCGACGATCTGATAGACACTGTCGGGCCTTCTTCGTTTTCGAAATCATATGACGTGAGCTTAACAAGGTAGGTTGTGCAAGCGTTTAAATTGGAAATAATAAGGTTTCTTACAGTCGCATTAACCATTTTTAAATATTGAAAATCATTCTGAACTAGTGCCACTCGGTATTGTTTTACACAAGTACCGCCACTTTTTGGAGCCACCCACGATATATTTAGTGATGGCTGTTGGTTTTCTACTGGTTGCGCTTTCAAGTCTTCCATTTTACTTGGTTCTATAATACAAGATATAAAATTTTTATATACATATATATAAATCTAAATAATTTATTCAACTTACTGGTAACATTAGTTATACCAACAACATATTTGGTATCTTCAAAACTAGTATCACAAGACACAACACTCACATTGTATCTAGTGCAAGGATTCAGATCCAATAACAGTCTTCGGTACACTTCACCAGACATTTTCCATTTAATACCCAAGTAATTTGGACCCGATTCAGATACTTCTAAATCCGTTATACTATTTAGTTCTAAAGCATTTACTAACACTGATGTTCGATTCTTACAAAGAAACTTAACATCTTCAAAATTAAATTCTGCGTTTGCATCGATTATACCATAGCAGTATGATTGAGTGGAATTCACTGACGTTAAGCAGGGATGATTAATTGGCCAAAGACTAGAATTATAAATATTGGGTATAAAATTTATCTCATAATTAGGATTTTTGCTATCAATAATCGATAAAATATGTGTTATAAAAATAAGAATTTGCAGATTCCTTCTCAATAACTGCATGATATTTTAATTAAAATAATACTTTTTGTATAGAAGGAAAATATTACTGATTTATATGATTTTAAATTAATACTTCCTTTCTCTTGAACTAGTACGCCCTGGATCTAATCGTTTATCGTTAAACATTATCATTTTTTGATAAACGTCAGATGACCGCAGCTTTTAATCTGATAAAGCTATGTGCTTGCCTCGTAAAACTATCTGATAGCTTAAAAATCACTATTTTAACTTGAATCACTGTTAAAAGCTTGCTTTAAGGTTCAAGCTTTATCTAATAACTGACATAATGCATTATATAAAAAAATTTGTTATTATTATTACATTTTTTGTGCGTGTATCCATATAATGCTAAATAAAAAGTAAATGAATTATGTACAATCAGTTATTTTAACATTTTACTGGATCTTTCTTACAATCTCCACTTTTGCATCATCGACCACTAATATTTGTAATTGTAAACCTAATGACATTCATTAATCAAATTTGACAGAGCTTTCATTCATCTCAATCAACAATTTTTAATCAAGAGAAAAACTCCATAACACAGTTTCCTTCGCCGCTACAACGCTGAATTCAAATTATTCACTTCAGAATATTAAACTGCGCACAATATTGACATCTTAAAAAGAAAGAGCAGGACTGCACTTGTTCTTGAGACGCGCGTAGAGTAAGCGCGAGAGGTAACTGCTGTTGCGAGCGCGCCTGTGTACGCCGGTAATAACGGGCGGAAAGCCAGCGCGCAAGGGAAGCGAGAGGAAGAGAGAGCGAGGGGGTGGGGGAAGGAGAACAAGGTGCCGGGGAATAATAAGAAAGTCTCGAGTGGAGGGACGACGACGGCCTTCAACTTCAAAAAAACTATAAAGCATGCCTTGTGCGCGCTCGGGAGTTAATCGCGAGTATAAAAGGGCAGGCTTGGGGGGTGGGGATCAGAGATGTAAGCCAAGCTACGCGCGAGAGGGAAACGAGGCGCCGAGGGCGAGAGCGTATTTAAGTTTACGGCTTTATGACTGCGTTTTACGGTCACCCATAACCCCGGGCGATTGTTTGCCAAGGCGATTCGATAATTGAAAGGTAGCAGAGGGCGCCTTTACTTCGCCGGACTGCTTTGTTTGCCCATTCTTACGGGGGACGAGGTATATTCTTGGGAAATTTTCTAGCGCGCCTCTGGGAGGAAAGATAAAATGAAAAACATGATAATACCAAAAGGTTTGGATTAAGTTGTAGCCTTTTATTATATCTCTGAATTTTGAATTTACATAAAAATCTGTGGAATTTAAATTATTGCTCAATCATATTTGAGTAACTATTTTATTAATATTTTTGGTCTATTGCTTAAATTATGTTCTCAACAGTATAGGCAAAACATTTATGTTGCTTTAAAGAAAAATGATAACGATAAAATTTCTAATTTACAGGAAACGCTAATTTTTCTTCTGTTTTCATAATAGGATCAATGCAGTTTCCAAAGAACTTTTTATTTCTGTACAGTGCAACAAAAAACAACAGCCATCTAATCCAACTCATATCACAAACGCGGTAACAAGCATTTCTTTCACTTCCGAGTCTTTTTCTCGCGATGAGATTCAAAATTCCACGTACCACAGATTGCGAAAAAAGGCAACCGCGGCATCGCACACTTTCGCTCGAACCTCTCATTACCAACTCCCCGAGAGATAATCCAGCCCGGCGACGACCGGCGGGTGGGACAGCATTCAGCTAGTGTGTGTCTTGTCAGATTGAACCACGCGGCGGCTCGTCGATCCCCAGGGTCCAAGCTAGGCGCGCGCGCGGCTTACAAAGGCGCAAAAAAGAACAGAGGGGCCAAGCGCACGACGAGAAAGTGCAAGTGCTCGTAGTCACTTTTCAGCGGGCGCTTCTGGAAATGAAGAGAGTAATAATGTAAAGAGCCGAGGTGCGCGATGCAGCGGAACGCGGAAGGTGCACAAAGAATGAAGGCCTTCTCTCTTAGCCACCCCACTCTCTCAAAGGCTCAACGCCAGCGTTTAATAGATGGCAAACAGGAAGCTTGTTCTGTCGCGGCTTGTCGCACTGTACACACGTGCCCTGCAGAGAAGGGCCTCGCTTTCTTTCTCTTCTTTTTTTTCTCAGCTACTACCCTCCCGCGAGCGCTGTTCTAATTCTCGGGCTGAGCGATGCACGCTAAATTGAACACTCTTTTGCGAGCCGCGTCCGCCGTGATTTTTGTTCACTTTATGCTGTACAAAGACTGCGTCTGGCGCGCGAAAATAGAAGGTCTGCTTTATTCCGAAGCGTTGGTTTATCGAAACTTCGCTTTCAGTTGAAGGCATCTTAGCTATTAGAGTATTGAAATGCTACTGTTACGTGAGAGGGTAATACATAAAATACTTTTTACAATTACAATTACAATTAACAAGTAAATTAAACAATAAATAAATAAATTAAACAAAATTCAAAAGTTCATGAATTATTGAAATAAGTACATTTATATTCTGGTAGGAAATTGACCATATGATTAATGCCGCAAGGTGGCGCGCTGTATAGTATTACCGTATAGTATTGATTATTTATTGATTGCATTTGTTGTTTATACTGAGTTCTTTTGTATTGTAGCTAACAGCGTTTATATTCGTTAAAGTTTTTACTATCGAATGATATATAATATTCTATTGATTTTTCTCTGATACATACAGACAATCTAATAGAAATTTAGCCACGTGGGTCTATAAAAATCTTAACCTCTAAGTGCTACATATTACATGTAGAGTGTAGTGTTGATAACCTCAAATTTTGACTGTTGGAAAGTTTTTAAATTAATTTATGATGAACGATAAATTTGTAAATAAGTCTAGATCTTATCGTGCGGACTCATTTAGATGTGCGTATTCTGAATGTAATATATATAATGGAGAGTGCATTGGCTGTATTGGATGCAAGAAAGTTTACCATTTGAACTGTGCTAAGGAGGATAATTGTATAGTTAATATTGATACTGAAAACAAAGTTCAATCTGTATCATGCTACAGCTGTGCTCAAAAAATGGTTCAAACAAGTGCTCTTTTAAGTCATAATTCAGAATCTCCTGATAAAGTTTTAGATATTCAAAATGAATCGTCTCTTTTTTATACCAGGATAAATCAGTTGATGAAGAGTAATCTTAGTGCAATTGATAAGAAACTTATGAATGTTCATGACTTACTGGAACCGATAATAGCAACTGTTGAAGAGCACACTGTCAAGCTTAATTCACATGAAGGTATTCTATCTAACCTTGGCACGAGTATTAAGAATATCAATGATCAAATTAATACTTTGAAGTCTAATAACAAGGAAGATCTTGAGTTGGAAAACTTCATGTCTGAACTTAAAGAAAGAGAATATAGATCATCTAATATTTTACTTTTTAATGTTGATGAAAAATCTGGTAAAAATGGTAATGATGGTAGTGAACTTGATAGAAATGATTCTGATCGAGTCAAGAACATTTTCTCTGTTTATGCTAACAATGCACATATTGTTTACGTCAAAAGGCTTGGTGCTGTTAAGGATGGTCATACTCGACCTATACTGGTTCGTCTCCAATCCAAGTCTGAGGTGTTATTTATATTAAAACGTAAGTCACTGCTGCCGGATGGTATTAAAGTAGCTGCTGATCAGACTATTGCTCAACGAAACTACTTTTCTAAAATAAAGAATAAATGTGATCAACACAATCTCAGTCATCCTGAGGAGAAGTTAAAGATTATTTTCAGAAATTCTATTCCAACTCTGGTCAATATTAATAAGGATTCAAAAAACGAATAGCACACAAAGTAAGCAATAATGTTGTATTCTATTATCAAAATGTTCGTAGTATAAAAAATAAATTGGACCAATTAAGAATGAATATTAGCATATGTTCTCCATCTCCAGATGTTATTGTTTTCACCGAAACATGGCTTAATGATTCCATACTTGATACTGAATTGGGTTTGCTTGGTTATAATGTGTATAGACTCGATAGAGCTGATTGCAGCAGTGTTCATACAAGAGGAGGTGGAGTCTTGATTGCTGTTCGTTCCCAGTATAGATCCTATAGATGTATTGTAAATTCTAATACTGTTGAACAGCTGTTTGTCAAGTTATGTTTGCAATCTCAGACCATCTTGATCGGTGCAACCTACATATCTCCAGAACAGCAAGCTGATGTTAATATTTACTTAGAACATATGATGACAGTTGAAGATCTGATTCGAAAGAACCCTAGCAGTAAGATTGCTCTCTTTGGTGACTATAATTTGTCAAATATTAAATGGATTAACAGGTCACACTTATACTTTGAAAAAATAGATAATGTAAAACGTCAAGTTGTTGATGCTGCTGAAATAATTCAAGATTGCTGCTCCTCCTTTGATCTCAAGCAGTATTTTCCTGTCGCTGGTGGCAAGAATTACACGTTGGACTTATTACTATCTGACATGGAATTTAAAATAATTGATTCGCTGGACCATCTTGCTGCGATTGACTCTCACCATTTTCCTGCCTTCTTCGAAGTTCCTGAGCGAAGTCTATCCAATATTAAGTACGATAATGTACAATTTAATTTTAAGAACATTAACTATTCTAGAATAATGGATCAATTCGATTTGTACTGTTGGGATCAAATGTTAAACTCTAATGATGTAAATATTAACTTGGAGAATTTTTATAACTCATTATATAGTATTATAAATAACAATGTTCCAAAAATGCATTTTTTCAGTTCATCGTATCCAAGATGGTACAACTCAGAACTAAAAAAACTAGTCGTTGAAAAAAAAAAGTTGCATAAAATATGGAAAATTAGCAATCAATTATGTGATTACATAGAATTTAAGAAACTTAGAGCCAAATGTATTAGGTTATCAAAAGATTGCTTAAATAATTATACTCAGAAAGTTGAATGTAATTTAATAAAAAATTCTAAGATTTTCTTTAGTTATGTTACCAATCTTAAAAAAAGTAATTCTTTTCCTAATAGTATGTATTTTTCTAATGAAGATAGTAATAGTGTGCAGGAGAGTGTTGAACTATTTGCAAAATTTTTTAAGTCCACGTTTAATAATAATACTAATTTACCTGTACCTTCAAAACTTTGTTATAATGCTATGTCTCAAATTGAAATTAATTCATGTGATATTGCTAAAGTAATATGTAGATTGGATGATAGTCTAGTTTCTGGCCCAGATAAAATACCTCAAAGCTTTATAAAGAACTGCTCAAAGTCACTTATTGCACCACTTCTTTTGTTATTCAATCAGTCAATCTCTTCAGGAGTCTTTCCTGAATTGTGGAAAAAGTGTTATATAACTCCAGTATTTAAAAATGGCTCTAGACAAAACATCTGCGACTATCGTCCCATCTCTATTGTTAATAATTTTGCTAAAATCCTTGATGCGATAGTTACTTATAAGTTAAGTGAATTTTTATTATCTAAGATTATTAATGAACAGCATGGATTTTTAAAAGATAGATCTACTATTTCTAATTTATTGATTTATACGGACTTTATTGCAACTGCTCTCGATGA
>UELX01004543.1:0-17328 GCA_900480035.1 Eupelmus urozonus | reverse complement strand
CGGCGAAAAATTACGTTTTTTTGCGTAGTTGAATTAAAATACGAAAAATTTGCGTTAGAGTTTTGACGAATTGATTTAAAAAGGGACCCAAATACGTAAGAATTTCGTAAAATACGGACTTAAGTACGAAACATTTTTAACTGTGTAGATTATTTGAACAATTTAGTTATATTTCTTTCAATCATCTTATACCAACGAGGTTCAACAAAAACCTTTTCAAAATTCAAAACAAACATGATTGCAGATCTTCTAGATCTCATCAGCGCACAAAGTCGCTCGTCATATACATTACAACACACCATCTGCATGAAAGTAATGTGAAGATGAAGTTAACGATTTCACGTTTTATTCGCGCAGGAAGCGTGTTTGGGTATAACGACAAGAGGAAATACAAATTCATGCTAATAAAATTGCAGCCGTTCTGACGGCTCATTTTTACAGTCTTCGTGAAGACCACGTAGCTGAAAATAAGAGCGAAGAGTCGTATTACGGTAATAAGACGCTGTGAAAAATGAAAAGTGCGGAGTACAATGCTGGTGTTTTCGCGGCATTACAAAAATTGCGTTTAATTTGAATTCCGAATAAAAAACACTTCTTGAATGTTTTATCTTTGTTGAGGAATTTATAATTAGAAATAATGTAGAATTTAGATTAATTATACAGTTTTGCTAAAAACTGGATAATTAGGATTAAAAATAGGACTGACGTTGTTGACAGTTTAAAACAAGTGCAGGTATTTTATCTTTTAGATAACTCGTTTACAAACGATAAAAAGATGTTTATGACATCATTATTGAAAGTATTTTTTCATATTTAATAATGTGCCTTATACTGAAAATTGTTTTTACTTCAATAAATTTTCATTGAACTACATTTGTTAGCGTCCAATAAAAAATATTCTACAACGAGTCTAACTTTTTCGACTGAATGCTTTTACAATTTGTTCAAATCAATGCAAACAGCATGCAGAACGACGGACAGTGGTCTGAAAGCAAATGAAAGGGAATAAATTCATTCTAGAAAAAACTGAGTTGATAAAATTGAACTTTCTAAACGAAAATTTGTTTCCATTACATTGAACAACAAAATAGGACTTTTTTGTCATTTTACTCAAAGTCACAGTTTTCAAAGACGAATTGAATATCACATCATATAACTTTGGTTAAAATCAATACTTAAAGAAACCCCAAAAGTTTAATATTATAAAAACAATTCACGTAACACTAAATGATTACGCTAATTAATTAATTATTAATTTAAATAATCAATTTAATTAATTATTAATTTTATGAAATATGATATCTAGTTTGATGTTTGAGACTTGTAATATAAAATACGGCTTACATTTGTAAAAATCGTATATTCTCTTTCATTCCGTATAGTATTGGGAACAATTTTGGCTTTCAAAGTTTAATTTTATCTGCTTTATTGTTTTAATTCATTCATTCCTTTTTTATTTGCAGATCTAATGATAATAATGATCTAAGTGTGTTAAAAACGGCACCCAACTACACATTTTTTGTGTAATATGAATTATTAACACATTTTTATTACGTTTTGATCACTGTACGACACAAAGTATACGCATATACTGTGTACAGTTATTTTGACGAAAATGGATTAATCGAACTACTGTTTAATTCTCTGGAAAGGGGGAGTTCTACATAAAAAATACTTGAATGGTATTAAATTCATGGTGAATATAACTATCATTTTAATATTTAATTTTAAGTTATATTAACTATTCTTCATTTAAAAAGATTGTTATCAAAACAGTCTTGTCCTTTTTGCGGCACTAAGCTATCGCCACATGTCCTACATTGTTTTCTTTCTTTTAGAAAAAATAACATTTTTTATTTATTATAGTCTTGGAGTCAAATTGTATAAAAATAAATAAAAATTGATTGTAAGTAAATTTAATTCGTATTTTTCACTTCAAAATATATTCTTTTTTCCAATATATGTTGCTATGATATTTGTTAGAATTGGTATTACTTTTTAGAATATAGCATGCTTTCGATATAACAGTTTTATTATGAAATCTAAAGTCAATAAGAATAAATGCAGACTCTGCATTTTATCTTTTGTCATCGGAAAATACTCCTTGGAGTCTGATGAAAATAGTTCAAGTTTTTTTGAGAATCGACCTTATCAAATTTGCTATCATTCATTTTTATGCACCTTTAATACCGTAAACAGGGTGACTTTGGCTTATGGGGTGACTGTACACTTATAATACACAACAAAGGCAAAGTTTTGTAATATTCAATGTAAAATCATTATGTTGTAAGTGGCCGAAGTCATCCAGCTGGTAAAAGTTCTGAATTTAAAAAGTATGTAGTTAAAGTATCAACAAAGATAATTCAAAAAACTTTATTTATAACAATCACTTTCTATAAATTTGTGAATGGATTATTTTGTTCTTAATTGGCATTTTTCAACATTTTAAACTATAAAACTTAAGATATGATGAAACTATAAAGAATCACAGTTAAATATCATATTCAAACCCATTCAAAGGCCAAGAACAAGCCTTCTCTTATTTACAAAGCGAAACCAGCCATTTTTGCCCTGCCACAGAAGAAAGCCTCGCAGTAAACATCGCTCATAAACGAGTCGCGCCACGAAAAAAGCCGGCAGCCCTCTTTGGAGGGCCAATACCCATCATACGTCCCGGAGAAAGAGCACATCAAAACTCGCCCATAAAGCTCTCTTTGGCGTTAGGAGAAGTATCTTTTAATAAGTCCAACGGCTTCCCTCCCACGTCGCGTCTATCATCCCTTTTCTTCTCGACGAGTAGTCTCCCATTTTTTCTCTTCTTTCGTCTCTCCTGTAATATATACGACGGATAATCGAGTTCGATCGGAGGGACCATAGTCTGTGGAGTACGTATTAACGGTAGCTTCCGAAGCGACGATTAAGCGCGCTCGATTTTATCGAAGCTCGCCAGTTTAAGTGGGTTTATTAAAGTCTCTTTTTCTGTTGGCTGCGTGCACGTGCACGTGCATGTGTGTATATATGTGTTTATTACGGGATCAGAGGATTATGAATGACTGTACTTCTGTAGGAATGCTGAATGAGTTTTTAATAAGTCCCGTTTGAAACTTTTATTCTTAATATAGAATGAAAAAATAAATGTGTTTATATATGTATATAACAAGCTTTGTCTTTGCCGTCAAAGAAAGTTTGAAGAAATGATACAATAGAAAGGCGCATCTGGTATGAATACGAATGAGAAGAAAGGCAGTCTTGTACAAGCTTAACTTTTAATTAATATACGTATAATTAATGTATAATCAACAGACTTTTACCATTAATTAATATTCATCGTAGAATGTTTCTTTAGTTTGATAACGCGCCGCTACAGTGCACCTTTTGTTCCGGTATTGTCTTTAATTACCAAGACAATAAGCGCATTTTGGACGGACAATAAAGCGAACAATAGATCGGATCGCTCCACATTATTTATCTCGTCTTCAAACACCTAACAGCGCTTTCGCTTGCTCTTCCCAAATTGACAAAGCTATACCGAGAAACAAAAGAAAGGCCATCCGCTCGCTCGCCCGACTGATTTGCCTATACCTTTGTCGTCTCATCTCCTGTCTTACATTTCACTTTATCGGCTGATTTATACATGGGAGCTGCTGCTTATCGCGAATTCACCGGGGATCGCTGCGGAAGTTTCCGCGCGACACGGAAAGTCCGCCGGAAATAGCTTCGCGCGAATATCACGGAAACAAGCGGCGAGCCTCTGCGATATACGCGCGCGCAAGTCACATGAATAAATCATTGCGCGCGCAAGTTACTCTTGTGTGGGTGATCCGCCTTTCCGTCTCGCGACTTTTGTCGTCTCAAGGAAAGTTTGTTATTCCGGGCGCGGTTTTGATTTTCCGGTTTTGACTGTCTTTGTTGGCCGATTTTGATATTGTTTTCTTTTTTGTTTCGATCGTGTAAGTGAAATCAGTTGTAAAAATCACTGTCTTTTAGTGTGTCTACACTGAAAGGAAATATTTTGATGAAAACAGAATCCATTTGGTACTAGCAAAAATAATCTTGTTTTACGTCCTAGCAGTAGTTCTCTTAAAGTGAATATAAAATCTGTTTCATTCATATGCATTTGAAGAATGTTTGTAATGTCTTTTTTTAAGTAACGATCTACTTGAAAATACAAAGCGAATTTGAAATAGATCTGCTCGAAGACCTAGCTGTCTCTGATTCGGCCAATATTTTCAAGTAGAGACGGGCATGACTCAGTCATGCGTATAGGTGGTCTTATCTGTGGTCGTTTGATAAGAAAAAAAAGAGAAAAGTATTCAATTAGTAAATAGCATTAATTATTAGAATATTGCTATGATGATAACATCCTTGTTTTAATTTCTTTTTTTCGATTGGGTCAGATTTCTACAAGCTATCTATCCGAAGGGTTGTGTTAAAATATTGTTTGATAAAGTCAAATCATTCTTTGATCGAATAAATATATTAAGAACAATTTCTGCCTTGTAATTTATGGAAAATTGTAAGTTGCCCGCTTGCGTGCACTTACGATGTATACATTCTGGAGCATAATTCAATCTTGGCACAGCTCTTAGCAGATATACGTTCCTGTATGTAGAAATGACATTAGTCGAGGTATGATCATCCATTGCGTAGACGTAGGTTGCAGGTGCGCGATGCACCAATCGAGTTACACTATGGCTACCGCATATATTATCGTTATATCGGTTGCAGGATTAGGGCTAGGTTTTGAGTAATAAGACTGATCTAGTCTAACACGATTTCTTAGTTAATCAAGAAAGAAATTTTATGTCTAATACCTTCATAAAACCTAATACGATTTCGTTGTTTCATCAGATCTATAGTGGCAGAGACGGCTACTAGTGTATTTATTACATCAGTTTTAAACGATCCAGGCGACTACCCGGAATGCTGTGATTGAGGAAGGTGGACGCAATCGAGGATAAGATGTTAAATAATACTTGATATTAAATTATCACAAAAATTATTACAAAATTTATCTTATTATTAATTACCAAAAATATATGAATTTAGTAATTATCAATATTATCAAATATATGTATGATTACGAGAATGCGAACGAGAAAAATAAAAGTTGTCTAAATTATTTCTGTGTAAATAAAATAAATAGATCATTACCTACACCCTGTAAAAAATTTACAAAATTACTACTTTTAACAAATAATTTGGACTATTTTTTGTTATTACAGCAAAAATTTTGTTACAGCTGCTTTTGAAAACGATGAAATTAAAAAGGATTGATCTTTTTTGCCCTCCGGGCGCAAAACTCATTTTTCCGCCCGCTCGGAAAAGGCGTGGCGCTAAAACGAGCTTTACGCACGTCGCAGGGAAAAATTGTATTCGATACTCAAGAGAGAAAATAATTTCAACCTCATGTGACCTTTTCACCCTCGCTCCGCTCGGGCGCAAACGTCTACACGAGGTTAAAATCACTTTCTCGCACTTGTATCGAAAATAACTATTTGGTTCCTAGTTCACCTTTTTGTTAGTGTAGATATTTCTTCAATTTTGATGTTTTCATTTTACAGGGTGTAGGTTTTCTCCGTAAAATATCCAGTATTCTTCGTAATTTAAGTGGACTGCATAGGCATAACTACTAGAAATATGACTATTTTATCTACTTTAAGTAATTTCTGAATTAATTAATGTAGTTGAACTGTTAAAATGAAACATTTTGTTTTAATAGTTCGAAATTTGTCAAAGAAGGTTTTTAGTAAAAATTGAACTACGCTTCGCAAAGTCAATTAAACTTTCTACTTTCAACTGTAACAAAATAATCAAAGAAACAAATTACATTCGTTTGTAAGCGAGATAAACATTACTAAACCCCCTCTAAAAATGATTTGTTTTCCACGCGGCATTTGATGAGCGCGAAATAGAACGCAAATTACGTTCTCCCTACAAAAAGTAGCCCCAGGCTCCTGGAAATAGAAAAAAAAAGGGGAAGAAGGAACGAAGACGAAGAAGCGTAGCCAAGACAGCCGCTTAACGCGGCGTTAACCCAAATTCCTGCGGCGGCGTCTCCGCCCTTTATGAAATATTGAAACGAAAATGCGCGCTCGGAGACATACGAGTACGTACATACGTTATGCGGGACGTAAAAGACACACTTACCCCGTCCGGATGATATTTCGGAACGCCGCCAGGCGTCGAGGCCGCGCAGAATTCCAGGAGCACATCCTGCAGCTTCCTCGACGAGTCTGTGAAACAAAGGTGATGGAATTTTTTATTAGCTTTAATTCTGCGTTGGAGTAGTGGGGGTGTGGGTGTCGCACGCCGGAGAGGAGCAGTTTCAAGGTTGAGTTTGACAGGCTTGACTGCTGAGGTCTTGCATATTTTAAGATTAATCAGGGGGTCGTTCTTTATTCAAGGATTTCGCGGCTCTAATTTTGGTTTGTTTCGCTTAAATTTCTCAACGAAATTTTAGCCAAAAATAGAATACCCGGGAGAGGAAATACGTGGAGGTATGTGGCTAGCCTGTTTGTGCTGGTTTGAATTGTTTATGGCGCGCTAATATGTGAATGGTTTTTAATATTTTTTTTCATCGAGTCTTGACAACGGAAATAGTTTGAGATAATAAAGTATTTTAATAAGAGTATATACGTTTGATTAAACCTTGATTCATGTTTTATTTATAAAAATGTAAATTATTATTTCGATGTTTATCTTTTTGAATAATTAAAATTAATTACCGTACTTTCAGATAGATAAAACAAACTTAATTATACACTTCGATCTTGTTAAATCCTATCCTCTAAAAAAATTTTACCATCGGAATCTCTCGAATTACTAAGATAACGCGGCAGCTCGACATTGGCAATCGGGAACCGAAAAGAAAAACCTTTCAACAAAGCACGCGAAAACTCGGTGTGAAAAACATCCGTTCTCCCTAAGACAAAAGAAAAGCGTGGACTGGCGGGCTCGTAACCGTAATTTCCCAGCTTCCCTCTAATTTCGCGGCGCGCGACGATGCAATTTTCCGCTCGCGAACTTTCATCCTCCCAGTGGGCAAAAAGGCGCTGAAAAATCCCGACGAAGTACGACGGCGACGAAAATTCGTCGACGCCTTCTTTTTCAAGGAAAAAGACTTATTGGTTTTTTCGGAGAGGGAAAAGTATTAATAAAGCCGATTACGGGCGGCGCCGTTATAAGGAAAGTCTTATGTTGTTATACGAAAAGGGTTTGATGTTATTGACATTTGGACTATAACATTTTAACGGTCTTTTTTTCGAAATTTGTTTTTGTTACCTCCCCATCCGTATTTCTACTTCGTATAATTTTAAATATTAAAAATAGTTATAACAAATCTTTGATAGTTTTTTTTTTTTAGCGAAAAAGAAATGAGGAAAAGTTAAGAAATTTTTTCGTGAAAGAAATTAAAATGAAAATTTAACGAAGTCTTTCTATGAATTTTAAAGGATTAAGGGAATGTAATTTTTTGAAAAGTTTGTATTCAGGACAAAAAAGATTAAATGAAAATTCTTTTTAAGTATATCTTTGAATTTTTTTTCATTACAATATAATTATTCAGCTATCTTTCTCAAATACAAGATTAGTTAATTTAATATTAATATTTAACATAATATTAGTTAATTTTTACTTTTTATGTAGACAATAAAGCCTTGAAGAGTTACTTTAATTTTAAATATTTACATACAAAAACTACCTTCGTCGGACGTTGGTTTTATAATTATGTAAAGACACGTGCGCCGAGTAAATTTATAATGTTCAACAATTTTCTTTCATGAATTATATATCAAAATTAAAGTTAATTTAATTTCTAAATTATCCATATTTCGAAATTTTTATTTCTATAAATCTTGTTAATACACTTGCTTATTTTAAATAAAAGTCTGTTTTAGAAAGATCTTAATTCGATCGCTCTAATTATTTACTATATCCGTTTCTCGACAATATTGTAACTAAATCCAAGAAGTCGCACGAACCAGCTTTTTCGTAGCAAAATGAATCGAGCAAAGCGCGTATTTTGCTGTTGCTCTCCGTAGCTCCTCTTCAATCCTCTTAGGCATCGTACCGAGTAAAATCAGCTTCTTTTCGACTTTTCTCGCGTGCACATGAGAAAATTCAGGCGGACGCCAGCTCTGCTACACTTTTTGTGATTTTCGCTTACCTGGCGCCATGCGCGAAGTTCTTAAGGATTAAGTTAAATTACTCACAGATTGTGTTAGAAGGTAGAATTTCAAGGTGTTTCCTGGCTCAAATTGTAGCTTCTATGTATACTGTGACTTATGAAATAGTAAATTTTCAAAATGTTCCAACATCAAAAAGTTATTTTTTAACAGAAATTTTTAAACTAATTACCTTATTAACTAAAACTTGATTATTTCTTAAATTATAGTTTACTTATTCATTACATTTCTATTATTAATCAAAGTAAAATTAACTTAATAATTAATCTTTTAGCTATCAATTATAAATTGTCTAATTAACATATTTAGAATCTCGCTCCCAAGCATATTCAAACTGCAACTTGTATTCTAATTATTTCATCTCTTACGTATTTTCTATTCAAGCAGCTTTTTCAAACTCGCTAAGCGATTCTTCAAAAGATAATTAAAGTAGCTTACGAGCAAAAGTAGCTCCGACTAGTGCCGCGAGCCGAACAATGTAACGCTTCTCTCGAGCGATCCTCTATACAAGCTCTTCAAGCTTTACAATCTTTCAAACGGAAAGAAGCATCCTCTGTATCCGAAATTCATTAGTGCCGACGTAAAAGGGTAACTCGCTAGCTCGCTAGCTGGCGCTTGTCGGTGTTAAAAACGGCAGCACGAGACTTTCGAGAGGCTCGTGAAATCGCATTTACGAGCGATCGAGAGACGCGGAATTCGTAGCTGACGAAGCAGCGCCAATCATCAAACCGTTCGATGCTGCACCTGCGTTCGTTAAAGCGGAGCCGCGCTTTGTGAGTGATAAAACTCGCCAAATGGGACCGCTGCTGAGAGGTATTTGGAAATTAATTTAAAAATTTTATTTAACGCTGAATTGATTGTTTTTGAAGATTTATAATTTGTTATTGATTTACACCATGAGAGTCAAACGATCGTGTCATAATTGGTGACGTAAAACAGTTTTAAGAGAATTTTTTATTTCGAGGAAGAGAAAGGGAGAGAGAGAGAGAGAGAGAGAGAGAGAGAGAGAGAAAGCAACAGACGATGTTGTGCAATGCGTACTGAGTATTGCTATTTTCAATTAATTTAGTTAATTTAAATCATGTAGGCAGGATGTGTTTTAACACCATAAAGAGAAAATCGTATGTACCACTCAGAATACATTAAGAGATTATAGATATTGCGTAAATTTCATTTGGGGGTCTTATCTTGGTCTATAATCGCGCATTTTAACCACACGTAGTAATAATATACTATTGTATTAAATTATATATATACATTTCGGTTCCTCAAATAATTTATTATAATTACATAAAGATTGGACCTTGGGAACAGTTATTAAATATTAAATTATCTTTGATAATACTAAAGTTGTTTATTTAACATTAACATAAAAAATGTAATCACGCTGAAAACTCAATTTATTCTCATTATTCAATTAGTTGTTCAAAATTTGTAACTTGTTACAGCAATTAGAGTACTTTAATCACTAATGAGTTTGAATGCGCTTCACCCGTAGAATGTAAATATTAATCTGAACAAATTTGCAGATGTTACCAAAATTAAAATTTGAATATTTATCATCGTAAAGTCGGGTTTGATACTTTAACATTTTCATATCAATTGTAACATTAAAAATAATTCCTCTAACAACTCTAACTTCATAGTCATTATTGTCGCAGTTAACATTTTGAATTTAATTGTACATTTTGACGATAAGTTCATGATGATACTAGGATCAAAAGACATTTTATACGGTTTGCCTCCCTATTCTAATGAGCGCAAACTCATCCTACTCAAGAAGTCAAATCTCCATAATTTCTGCTTCAAAACATTCTACAGGCAGAGCGCACGTAGCACGCTTGAACTATATCGCGGGGCTGTAATTTCATTAAGTTCATTAAGCCGAAAATGCAGTTTCATTCTAAGCCTCTTGAAAATTAAGCTCCTTCTTTGTTATCTACCGTACGAGTATCCCGTACACTTTAAGAGTGCAACAATGCAACTTGAAAAAGGCTAAAAATAAGCCATATCGAGGCTATATCCAACCCTCAAACTCTCCTAAAACCCAATAAACCAGCTAAAATATAGCCGTCAGAACCCTGCGACCTTAGAAGGAAAAAAATCAGTTTTACGATCTTCCTCCGCGACGATCGATCGATAAACACTTGCAGCACATCGCGGCTAGCCACTCGAGCTCCTCGGCTCTCTTGGAAAACAATTAAATTAAAGCCTCGCGTCGTAGGTTACGGGTCAAAGCTGCTCCCTGCACTTTGGCGCGTTTCGAGTGTAATATATAATAATACGATCCGGACGATAAAGGTAAAGTGTACTCACAGGCTGCCAAATCCTGAAGCTGCTGGAACTCAGCCGGCGAGAGCTTATCCCACTGGAGGGCCATCCTTGCTGCGCTTTCTCGTTCGGTGGATAGCGTCGGCTCCACCGGAGCGGGGGCGGATCGACACGGGCTAGCCACCGGATGCCACCGGCCGCCTCTTCATCTGCGACAAACAATGCGATCGATTGGCTTAGTTCGGATTTTAGGAGAGCGAACGAGAAGAATTTTAAAAGAAAGCGGGGTAGTAAAGTTGTTTACGGGAGGGTAAGTTTTTATTTGATACTTTTATTTATTGTTGTTTGGAGTGTGCTTTTTCTTTCATAAATTATTTTCATAATTTTTCGAGATCGTAAAATAAAGCAATAACGTGAAATGGAATCGCTGTAATAAATCAATAATAAATCTCACATATCCATTATTGTACAAAACAATCGAGCAACATTTGAATACGAAAAGCTTTACCAGCCTATTTAACCACCGTTACACAATGGATTAATAACTCATTATATTCGCGATTCCCACCATCCACGGTTTTTAACTAATTCACAGAAACTGCGACATTCACAAATCACCCAGGCAACCGACAAAAATATAGCAGCAGCGATATTCACACATTATTGACTTTGTATCGCAAAAAAGTGTAGTGCGAAAAAACGCTTCCTGCTTTCACAAAACTTGCGCCAGCGGGGCGAATGAAAAATGCGATTAATCCCGAGAGGCGTCAACGATACATTTGTCAGAAAATGGCAGCCTCACTCTTCGATTAATTGTCCCATCCCGGGCGCGCGGATCATTATTGTTTTGATGAAATTTCTCGTAAAATTCGCGAGCTTGGCAGGAGCGTGGCGCAAGAGCTTTTTTATGGTTCATTTGCCGTACGAGTGGTTTATCATTTGAACGAGACGAGCAATTTAATGCGTCGACTTTGAATTTATTCATGCGAACGAGTTGTTTCTGCCTTTTTGATTTGGGAATATAGATGGGGAAAAATGCGTTTATTGAGGTCAGCCTGATATTTGGGTTATTGCGAGGAGTATTTTTGGTTATTGAATATTGGCTTTGTATGTACGTAGTGTCAAATTATTTTAATGAAAATGCAGAGTCAATAGTTTTAAAGCTACTAAAGATTAATCAAAACATTATAAAATCACTTTAAATAAATTAATGTCAAGATTAACATTTTCGAGCGTCTGCATGATTACGTTTATTACTAAACGATTAGAAGGGTTTGATCAGGCTACCGTCGATAATACGCGTTTTGCCGATATCGCCACGTAAACACAGTTTGACGTGTAATTAGCATTTTTGGATTTACTTTAATCGTCGCAGATCCAGCTGATACTCGAAATAAATTACCAGGCACGCACGCTATTGACAGCACTATTGACAGAGGGCCATCGGGCAGTTCTCGATATCGGCCGTCGAAGTCATATTTTTAAACACGAACGCGGATTTTGGAAAGATTTATTGCGCCGAAAAGTTTTGAATAAAAACGATATTTCGCTATTTATTTGCAGAAGTGAAAAAATATTAGTTTACTTAGCTGATAGGAGAAGCAAAAATTTATGATGTTATTTATTGCACTTAGGGCAATATTTTATAAATTTGAATTATTCGCCGATAAGTGGCATAAGCAATGTTTTTCTGGAAAAAATGTTAGCGAAATAGACAAATAATCCAGCGTTTCGTCGTTTGGAATTCGTCGTTATTGCCCTGGCAATATTTGAATTTTGAGATTCAAACGGATTTGAGCGAGGCGCGACATTCCGTTATTGAGATTCTCGCGAGATTTTCAATTACAAAGATAATGCATATATTCGATGTGCGTAATATCGAAATTGAATTCACGTATGCATGGATTTAAAGAAAAAAAAGAAAGAAAGAAAAGGTTATAAGTTGGCATACGAATTGAACGCTTTCTTATTTCAGTGTCATGTCGATGTGATAAAAATTCTCGTTGGGTATACAAGAAAAAGCGAAGAGCGTGCGCATGGATGCGTGTAATAACGCAAATCCATCAATATTACATTTTCAAATCACGATGTGTGTCTACATTCTAGGGTTTCAATCACCCTGAAATCAAAAGTTCCAAAGATTGCATCAGAATTTTAGACTTTACATTTTTTATTAATTATTAATAAGCTTGAGAAAATATAATCGTGAATTACGTGACATGTTTATATTGTTGTTTGAAATGTTTTATTCCAAAGTGCTCTATACTCGACTTTTTATATGAATTTGTCGTTTGTTAAATATATGATTTCCTCATTCACTTGAAATAGTGGGTGATGTGCTTTGTAAGATTAAAAAAATGTTTCAGACATGGATATTTGTCGTCCTTGTTTCGGTCGGTCGATTAACATTAAAACATTTTCGTTCATTAATTCATAATTATATGCATTATCGAATAGTTAAATAACTTCATCTTCAAAATTTCTCAGAAAGTACAATCAATCCTCACCAAAATCAAAAAGCGTAAACTCGCAGACTTTTAAAAATCGCGTGACGCTTACTTGCCTGCAAACTTCGCGTCAGACTCGATCAAAAGGTCCTTGTTTTTTCTACCGCTCTACGTTTTCGCTCGCAGAAAAGAGCAAACTCTGCATGCGAAAGTAAACGCGTGAAAATTTCCACTGGCATTAAGAGAGTTCCCATCTGTTTTGCTGGATTTCGCTCACACACACACGCACATCTTAGATGTCGCGCCATTTACTTCTGTCGTCGACGCAGCTTCGACTTCCCTCCCTCAAGACCTATTTCTTTTTGCCAAGCACGCGCTCAGCTTCGCGTCGAGGCGCACGGAGAGAGCTGAGTTTGCAAACGTTTATTTTGGATACATACAGATCGGGATTCCCGAGTTTATACAGCGCGCGTCGAGAGTAGACCTTTGCTTTTTTCGCTAGCTGCGGATGAAGTTTGCTCGCAAGGTACTTTAAAATGTAATTTCAAAACAGCAGTTCACCGAGTTGTTTTTTATAAAACAATAGCTGATCAAAACTGAAAATTCAAACGTCACTCAAACCAAAAAAATTCTCAACCGTTAAAAGACACGATCAAAGCCTCCCTTACACCTAATCAATTTTTCCCTACACATCCACCCTTTGTCTCCCAAGCGAAAACCATTTCCGCACCGGTGATTAGTCGAGCGCGGTCCGTCATATCGGGCAGCCGTAGCCAGCGCCCGCGGCCGTGTAACGAAGACAAACGAGCGGGGCCATTGTGTCCTGCGGCAGCGCCGCCGGCGTCGACGCTCGGTTGTAAAACGATAGGTAAACGGCCATCCGGCCGGTCGTTCCGTTGCTCGCCGATACGGACTACACGATGTCCAGCTGGTTTTGATATCGTTGTCGAGCCTTGCGAAGCCCGGCGATCGTAATTTACAGATCTGGGTGCACCTCGGTCTGTTTATATGGAGGGAATGCGCGGTCGGAGTGTGGTTTTCGTTTATAATGGGTGGATGGATTGGCGAAGGAGGCTTAAGGGGTTGTTTGGGGTGTCGGGTTGACCGGTGGTTGGGATTGAAGGGGGCAGATGTGGTTGTACCGATGGCTTTGGAATGAGCGCGAGGTTGGGAGATGGTTCTGGAAAGCGTGGGAATTAATTTCTCATTAATGGTCTTGATGTTTAACTATCGGAATAATGTGCGCTAATTTTGCAGAAGCTTTGCTAGTAAAATTCGTTTTTAAAATAACGGCGGTTAAAAAAAGGTATGAATATTTATGAAGTAATGCTTAGCTTAAAATAAACTTGTATATAAAAATACGCGAGAGAAAATTGTGATACAAAAATTCCTATATGTGCGTATACAAATTTATGCAATTTCGGAATTTTATCGTGTTGAATAAAACTGTGATTTATTGAATAAAATTTGTCTGCATATCTGCAATCAGTATATTTTATGATTTTATATTTTATTCGTAAATATTTTGTTTAATTAACACTCCTATAGTAAGTAACGAAATGGAATTTTTAACCTGTATTTAGGACTAAATATTTTCGTAAACTTTTGCATACACTGTAACTAATGAATATTAATTTAATATTACGATAAACTACCCTGGTAAAAATTGATTACATTTTATGGCTATTTAATACCTTGCATAGGAAATAGGTCAAAACTAGCCAGTTTTTGGCCTCCAGCTATTTTTAATGATTAAATTTTCTACCAGGGTAGGTATTTCTATAATCAAATAGAGAAATAGAATTTCTTTTCATTCTGTAGATTGAAATTGCGTAAATTAAAAAATCCATTAAAATAAGAGTAAAACAAATAGGTTGAAGAGTTAAAAAGAAAATAATTTTTTCAAATTACGAGTTCGTATTTGATGTCTTATATTCATACTAAAATTTACAGTATTGATATGAAATAAAAATAATAAGTAAACTTCGACTATGTTCCTCTATTAATAGAAATCATAATTAAAATTTAGAATGATCTCCACTAGACAGTGTATGTGATAACTTAGAATCAATAGCACAGTTTTATAACAAGTCTGTAAAGTTTTTTAATTAGTTGTGAGTTATATTTATCATTTAGTAACGCTATATTAATAACGAATTCTATCTAAAAATAATGCGATTAATCACTAATAAAATGTAATTAAACTTTTATATCATAAAAAAATCTCGTTATAAAGAATCATCTTCCTCCCTGACTCTCCGTTACACCCCGAAATTGAAGAATTTAAACTGAAAATTTCCGGCTAAAACTGGCAGAGACACAGTCCTCCGGCGCTTTCCTCCGACGATCTCCCCTAACGATCGTCCTACGCTTGCGCTTGCCCTTACCCCGGCCGTGACGACGAAGACGAATGGTGCCGAAACAAATGATGTTGTCTCATCTAATTTTTATTTGCTTCCACTGCGCCAGCGAAAGGGGGGGAAGGGGAAAACAAACGATCCTACGGGCCTTCACCTCTATGAGGAAAAATCGACGACTGCACTCGTAGAGAGAAAGGGAGAGCGAGAGAGAGAGTTAGAAAGAGAGAATGAGAGAGGGAGAGAGAAAGAGAGAACGAAAGAGAGAGAGAGAAAGAGAGAACGAGAGAGAGAGAAAGGTAGAGATACTTGGTGAAAAAAAGGTTTTTGCGAACGCAGAGGGTATTTACGTTTTTATTTTTATTTTCGCTGGAGGAGAATCAGGTAAAGAAGGGGCAGAATGTTTCAAGGAGAAAACGCGTTGATCGCGAGACAGTCTCGGATCATCATTCTTTATTGTAGTGGCGTAAAGAAGGGCGAAAAGAGGCTTTTGGTGGGACGACAGCCCCTCGTTTTTGACGAATTGTTAGTCGTAGAGCCGTGATGAAGGAAAAAATTAATGTTTTTCTTTGATTGAAAAAAAGCCTAGGTAGTCAGGTGTTATTAAAAAAGAAAAGATTTTGTTAATGTCGCTCGATTTTCTGTAGATGATTGCATCAAATATTGGATTGATTAATATACTTTGTATAGTAGAAGGAAGTATATTCTATACTGAATTTTAATTAAAACTTTATCATTTTCAAACTTTAAATATATGAAATTTGACGTCAAAGAGAAGTTAAAGCAATTTGGAAAATAAAACGGCTTTATCGTAAACACTGTTAAAGCATTACGAGGGCAGACTGTAAGATTGGGGGGATTTTTTTGCGTCAGACTCCTACACTGAGAGAATTCGAGCCGACGAATAGTACTTTTGTAGACTCTAATTAAACGGATTAAGGCGCGTAAAAAATGGAAAAGTTCGAGGAGGCGGGGAGCGCAGTTGCGCGGCCTCGGGTGAAAACGGCAAATTAGAAGATGGTAGTTTCTCAGAAAATTTTTCGTAAACTTATTAAATTTTACTTTTTAATATGCGCAAGAAAAATCTTTGCAGGACCGGCCGTGTAAGTGCAGGCGCTTTGAAATTCAAATTTTATTGTTTGTTATGAAAAAGCATAAAGAAATGTTCTTATTATATCTGCATAAATTCAGCGCAGCACTCGCGTAATACGCTTTTTGCGGAAAAATATTTTTGTCTTTTTACAAAAGTGTTATGAATAGGGTAGAAGCTCATAAAGAGAATGGAAAGACTTTTTAAAAAATTACGAACAATAACACTTGCAACGCAATGAGCCACTTTGATGCATTAAAAGGCAAACAAATGACTCTCGTGCACTCATTGTTACGTTGAAATTAAAGCAAGCTAAAAATATTTTTATTTACTTTCTGAATTAACATCAAAACCTATTAAACTCCATTATACTCAATAAACAAAATACCCTCCTAAAACTGCCCTCTCAATTCGCGTAATAAAACTCGAAAGCATCACTAGCTCGCTCCGAGCATTTTAAACCTATCCCACTCATACCTACTTGAATTTCACATCGGGCGCATCGCGACACGCGTCGGCCTCTGGAGGCTGGCTGCAGCGCTGCGGTTTCGTTGCGGCGGCGCGTATTTACTCCCGCGCGGATAAATAAACCCGATCGATACACACGCACATAAGCAGCCCGCGGCTGCTATAAATAGCCGTTTATTGGCTCCGGCCGCCGAGCGCGCTAGCCCCGCTGGATATGCGGATGGACGTGCGCGGATATCGTCCGCAGGCTGGAGGAGAGAAAGAGAGAAAGAGACGGAGGGGGAATCAATGCTACAAGTCGAAGCTGTAGACAGTGCGGAATTGATTTTGTTGAAGTCGTTATCGAGGTAAGTATTGTGGGAGCTGGTTGGTATTGGATTCAGTGGCGAAATACGTTGTGAATCTCGTGCTTTATAAGTTACAAGTTAGATGAATCAAAGGGCGCGGCAGCGCCCTGATTGGCAAGTAGGCGAAGCGATCATGGGCGCCCCCCGTGCCTTTTATACGGG
>UELX01004542.1:0-17333 GCA_900480035.1 Eupelmus urozonus | reverse complement strand
AAAACCAGTCAGTCAAACTGTATCGTTGTCAGAACTGTTCTTTTAGTTACTGTAGCCTAAAATTTTTTTCAGTGTAGGAGATAAAAATTCTCATACATAGCAGCGGCAACATCGGCGAAATGTTTTTAAAAGATGTATATAAATATCTGTTTATACTCTGGTAGAAAATTAACTACCAGTTGCCCATATTATCCTAAATTTTCTGTTCAGTGGTCAGATTTTATCACATACTCTGTCCAGAAATCCCGTGTGCTGACAACGTTTTCTGGGCAGATGCTGCCCAAATTCTGTTAAAAAACGACATACGCGCACATCTGCCTATTGGGAGTGTTGTAGCTGTCATGTGTTGTTGAACAGAATATGGTGAAATGTCTGGGCACTAGTTAGTCGACAAACCAGAAAGTATGGTCAATTTTCTACCAGGGTATATATTTGATTGATTTTAGTTCGAAAGTCGCAGTATTTTTATTTATCAAACCTTGAATCATTTAATGCTCAAACTTATATTTTTTCATATTATTGCATTCTATTTTCAAATAGCTTTGCTCGAAAACAATTTTTTAAAGCGCTTTTATTTTATTTACCATTTTTGTTTTAGAATTCTAAAATTCTTCGTATCGTTTATTAACAAAGTAAATCCATCGGAAAAACAAAACACAAAAGAGTTTGTTAGTAAATAAATAGCCGTAGAGAAACTATCGATTTGAAAACAATCAGCGTTTAAAACTGTTATTAATAGAAAAACCACATTTAAACACACCATGTTATTTCAAATAGTGAATAAATTTTTATATTGCAAATAATGCATAATATAAACATTTTTTTTCTTTTTTTTTACTTTAGTTACAACTATTTACTTTATACACGCTATAGAAAAAATTTACTTTATGTATCGAATGATTCACTTTTCGCACACACTTTACACACAACCTTACAAAATTATCAAATATTACAAATATTCTATATTAACTTAAAATTCTTATTATGAAATATTAACAACCAAATTATACTTTTATTAAATTTTTCCTTCTCTCTATACTAAACATTTTATAACCAAACAATCACACAAGATCCACCGGCATTACGCATTCTTCCCGTAAAATTAATCGCCCCCAACAAAGGCATTAGCTCGCGCATCTCAAATATCTCGCACAAAGCGCGCCAGCGGATCTCGAAGCAACAGCGATCTCTCACAAATCGAGCCGCCAGGTGGGTTTACAATCGAACCCAGCATCCAGCGGCAGTCGACTAGAGCCGAATGGCTAAAGCGCCGAGTGATCAATTCAGCGATAATCTCGACGCCTCTAGCCGCCCGGGCCATTAAGCTTGCTTGCGCGTATGTAGTCGAGAGGCCATTCGAATCAGCGAGCGAGCACCAAGGACCCGTCAATCCTTGCGCCGACTGACAGGCCTAGCTTCGACGTGGAACTGAGGGTACGGTTGGAGCTTAAGTGTGCTTGGATGAATGTAAGAGGTTTAACGAGCGGTGAGTGAGAAATTTTTGTTGTTCGGAAATTGACGATTGTAGAGCATTTTTTTTTGTGCATTTTAGAAGGATCAAATCAAAAATGTTTTCGCTTTTTCAATGGCGAGTTGTAGTGAAAGCTTTTAAAAAACGTCGGTTGAAAAATATATATCTTCTAAAAAAAAAGGCACGCGGCAATTGAAAAATGGAAACACCGAGTTCCACTAGAAAGTTCGTACTACACCATTTCCGTTTTAGTTTTCAACAATTTCCATTACTCCGATTGAACTCCCCTGCCCAACCTCCCCTCGAGCAAAAAAAAACTCGCTCCCACATGACTCCACAACTAACTCCCAGATTAATTACCCCCGCGGTCCAGAAGCCAGCAGCCGCCGCAAATCAATCAGGCGCGCGCATTTTCCACTCCATTAAATAACCGGCAACATAACCGCCTCACCAACATCCCACGTCTCCAAAGGGCCTTATTAGCCCCCTGCTCTCCCTGGGCGCGTTCCACGCGCAGACGCACCTGGCGCTCCAAGACAAATGCGAGCTTCGGATCGCGCGCGTGCCTCCGCCGTAATTAATTCTCGCTCGCGAGCCATTAATTCGCGAGGCACGCGCGCCACACCGAATTAATTAAGGCGCGCACGCGCCTAGGACGATATCGCGCGCACTCCTTTGATGCTGGAGCGCCAGCTTAACGTCTGACGCGAGGGCGACGCCCGGGCCTTCAGGGCAAATCCGATCAGGATCATTCGAGAGGGATATCGCTGAGAGATATCGTGTGCCGGTTAAGGGCTAACTGCTCTGTCTTGCGTGTGCTTGAGGCGAGGCTCTTGAAGGGCCGGAGCTGCGGTCGATTGAGTTATGGCGCTTTGGATTTGGAGCGATTATGAAGTTGTTGGCTGTTTGGGGAGGATCGTGGGATGTGCGTAAGCTTTTGAAAGGTTTTTTTAGGTTTTGGGTTGGTTGATGGATTTGGGAGTTTTAAGAATGATGATCGAGGTAATTTAGTGCGATGAAGTGACTTTATTAGTTTTCTATTAATAATGTATTTTTAATGTTTGTTATAAGTTTTATTTGAAAAGGGCTTGCTGTAATGAAATTATAATACAATTTTTCATATTTTTGAAATTACCATCTTCTAATTTTTCTTAAAATCCATTTAATATCAAGATCGACGTCTTAATAAATCCAAATATTTTATAATTTAATGACTGAAATTTAATTACGTTCCATTAAGCCGTGATTTTAATTTTCCAACTACAATATCGCGCTTACGTATCCTGAAAAAGTATAGCCCTCTCTACAGCGGCCCAATTATTTTACGCTGCGAGCCCTCCATTTTCCCTTAGTCACGTCTAAAGTTCAGCGCCCGCCTGGCTCCTTTAGGTTTGCCATTGTCAGGCGATAATTAAATTTTAAATTGCACGGAAAGCGCGAGATAAATAAAAGTTCAGGCGCATATTCACCTCTTCAGCCTCCGAAGATTGGAAAACCTTTTCATCTTGAGCCTGCCTCGATGACTATTTTGAAAGCCATGCGCACGCTCGTTCGCTTTGCAAATATGCTGCATTTTCAATCTGGCTCTCCCCACAATTCGTTCCACTTATTTCTTCTGCCGTTCTCCCGTTCTCTCGATCTTGCCTAGTTTCTTCTCTAGAAAAATAAATGCCTTCGTTGTATTGGCATTTCCATAATGATGTACTCGTCTTTTACCGTTTAAAATTGAAATTCGAAATTACCCATAATGCACACGATAGAGCGTTTCAATCTTCAATGTTTAAAATCACGGAACATTTTTCGGTAATAGAATATTCTGTGAAAAATTGATTCTCAGTTAATTATAGCTAATATTCTTCATTTTATTAAATCAGTTAATTATTCTGTAAAATAAAAATGTTTACAAGTAACAAATAAAAATATCAATATTTTTATCAGATTTGGAATTGATTTCTACGCTAGATTAAACTCACTAGCATTCCAGAGCAATTCACGTAGTAAAATCATCGAAAAATGCCCGTCCAACGGATTTCACATCATCCGCTGTCAAGTTTTTAAGCCCTTGAAAGCCACTTTCGTCCGTCAATTGGACCAGCCATGTAAAGCGAGTGGCTTTTAGATCACTTTTCCAGGGCCATTTTTGCGCGCTCGCCGAGAGAATAAGCTCGTCATTGTTGAACGAGTCGGGCGCATAAAAAACCCGGCGAAAAGTGCGCTTACATTAGTAAACACTCGCGTATAAAAAGACGTAAAGTATCGAATTACGCATTCAATTATTTCACTGCTAAAAGGGTGAGCGCGAGCGGGCATGAAAAAAAAGCGTAAACATCCACGAGCTCGACTTTTACGAAAGCGGCTGCGTTATACGCGTCCTATTTTTTTTTTTTACTAGCGGCCGTAAACGCTCGTGCCGACCGGGAAAAAAGTGACGCCGAGCTTCACGCGTCTGGAATTTTCCAGATTGCAACACAAAGTAGTCGTCGTAGAGTCCCTCGCAGCGCGTCTGTCTACTCTGCCTTATTCCATGAATTTTACGCGCTCTCTTTTGCCTCGCTCCGTATTTTTATTTAATCCAGTCACGATTTTATTTGTCGTCGATTCTAGAGCTGTGAGATTGACTACGGGCGCGTTGTCGTTGATTCGAAATTTTCTCGTCATCTTTTCGCGAAGTTTATGCTTTTGTCGGACTGTTTTAGGTGTGCAATTGACTTAAATATTGTTGACAGTTTCGTTGTTCTTTTATAGACGAATTTTTTTTAGTGTGAAAATTTATGTAAATAAACTGAATGCTCAAGAAGAAAAATATGGAAAATTTCAAAAGAATGTTAATTTGAAACTGGATGAAAATATTGCTCTTTGGATTTTTTTCATTTCTGTTTTCCATTTCCCCCATTTTTTATTTCTATTTACATTTCATCACCATTTAAAGTAATTTTATAGAGCAACATCACTAAAAGTTTTTTTAAAGCAGTTTTTCTATAGTATGTCCAAAAATGCAAACAAGCTATTTTCATCTGACGGACATTATATTCCACTGAATAAAAGTTAAAAAAATACCTCTTCAATGCGTATTTTTATTAATTTCATTATTTTTGTTTTGTTAAAAAAAAACATCCATCTAAAAAATTTAGAAGAATTTCTATAACATTTAAAAAACAGTAGTTCGATAAAGTAATTTTATAATAAAATATAATTTGTTAATAAAGAGAATATTTCACCTTGGTATTGAACATGCATTCAAAGCAGGTGCTAGATCCAATGCAATTTCAACCTAATACACTTGTCGTTGCTAGGAGAAACTGTGAAGTATGGCAACAATGTCGTACTTCGACTTGTGTCTCAGTTGCGATCTTATAATTAAGGAAATACCTACTGGCTGAATATAATCAAGTTAGCCTCAGTGAGAATAACTTTATAAGATTGGCTGAATTCCGAAGGAGATAAAGTTTAAACTCACTGCCGTACTATCCATTTTTTACTCGGCCAATTAATAAATTAAAACTAGTAAAAATTTTGTAGTGGAAAAATATATTATTTTTAATTTTTAATTGCATTATTTCTTTAACTTACAAAAAATTCTAATGTCTTGAAATTTTGTATCTCTTAGCAAATAATAACCTACAACCATCTTAGAAATGAACTATATTCTAGACCTCATCGCAGCATTCTATCAAAAAGGCCGGCCTCCTCGCCCTTAGTACACAACCCACTATTTCCTTCAGAAAAAAAAGTCAATCTTTTGTTTCAACTCGCTTGACCCCTTGCCCTTTCCCGATCAATCCCACTTGCCTACTATTTCTTTCTTCCTTTCGCGCAGTCAACTGCAATTTCAGGCGCGAGTCCGCGAAAATCGCTTACGACAACTGGATCTCGTTTCTGCTCTCTTTCGGCTCTGCACGTTTCATGGACTTTTCACGAGCGCGCGCGCGTCGAGCAGCATACGCACGGAGCCAACACGCCGCTCCCTTCGGATTTAAAGGCCAATAAATAGGCGCGTGACTGCTCGTTTCGCGAGCCTCCGCCCTCCCACCGAGACGCGCGCAGTTCTCGTTCTCACTAGCTACGACTAGCTATTTATCCTTTGTTCTAAACTTTCTGCCTTCCTCGTATGCCCGCGCTGAAAATTCGTTCCTTATAGGAAGCTACGATTCACCCTGGTTATTGCTCGTTAACGTTGTTTTATGGTTGTTTTGTGTAAAGCGTCGGAATTGTTTTGAAATAGCGAGCAATCTTGATTCATTAATGTCCTTTAAGGTGATTCCGCCGTGTGATAGTTACGATGACCATTTTTCACTGCAAAACAAAATTAAAAAAGTTCACCTTTTACGCCGAGCTCATTAGAGCCGGCCCTTAACGCCAGTTAAAAAACTTACCTTCGTTACTCTTTAAAAAAAACTTTTCTCGTTCAATTTCTTACATCAATCACCCTTCTCGCTAATATATCTGCTCTTTAAAAAACTTTTACTTTCTCACCAGCTAAAAATTTTCTCACTACCTTAGCCGGCCGCGCTGGCCAGCTCTTTGAGAAACACTATCCATCCTGCGCATCAGCTTCCCCAGCGGGGCTCGGCGAAACGGACGTTACAGAAATTGAATGAAAATTATCATGGCGCCCTGACCGGCAGAGCTCGACGTGAATTGCGTCCCCCGGATGATTAATTGCCGCGCGATATACACGTCCCGGATGTATAATGCGCGGAAAAAAGCCACTTGCCCGCGAGCTCGGCCGTTTATGTATTGGCTAGATTTTTATCGGCACCTCGCTTAAAAACCCTTCATCATTTCTGCGAGAGATGTGGTCGATCGATTCAGACCCGGGCGATATTCTTTCGTCGTTTGCTGTACGCTGGTTTGTGGCTGTATTGCGTGTAGGTGAGCTGGAAATTGATAGGATTGGGGTTGGAAATAAATGGGCGGAGATGATGATTGATTAATTGACTTTTACAGATTGTGCCGCTACTTTGATTATTTGGGCATTATTGATGTACGCGTAAAAATACTATTTAGAGTGAAGGATTAATGAACAAAAGCATTTGTATGTATGATTTAACACTTATATTTGCTGCAATAAAATTATAATTTTAACTTAGTTAACACACAAATCTAAATTTAGTATTAGCTTAAAAAAGTAATAAGCTAAAAGATATGATATCGTAAATGACAAAACCCAAAAAATCTGCAAAATAAAATGTGCAATTATCTGTCATTTAAAATTTACTAGTTCTACACGTTCAAATAAAATCGTTTTGTTATCATCATTCGTAGTTAGAAAATCAAAATTTTCATATATTTCAATTTTTCACAAGTTTCCAAAACAATGCTTGATATAGGGTGATAGTGTGCAGAATTTAAGAACAAAATTAATGTAAATCTAGTAACGCTGGGATCGGTTGCATATACAGAAAATAGATTCGTTGTCGAGAGTTGCATGCACCGCCGGCTGATCAAAGCTCGACTCTCTTCACTGATATAAAGTAGTATAGATACGTGCGTTTGTAGTCAAGAGAAGATTGTATGGCCTTCGTTTGTAGTTTAAATTAATATTTTTTTTTTCTAAGATATTTTGCATCTAAATTAAACTTTTGGATTCATTGAGTATTGCAATGTAATTTAAAATGTATAAAATAGTTAAAATAGATAAATATCGCAAATATTTTTACGTTTTAATGAAATCAAAATTTTTAATATTTTATAATAAATGAAAAATAAAAATTCTACAATATATATTATTTTAAAGATTATTTAGATCATAAATGACCGTGTGTTGTCCACTTCATCAGAGCAAGTTTGAATCTGAGATTAATCTCTGACAACTCTGAAGTGGTATGATGGATTTCTTCAATTTAATATTTTCATATCTAGTTATTGTTTATTTATTTCTCCATTGTAAATCATTGTTGAAAACCTAAATATACTTCAAAAAATGTACTAAAATCGAAAAATTTTCATTCGAGTAGTACAAAAATAAACATTCATTTAATTCTAACAATATTTAGATAAACTTTATTTCTGTTCAGTAAATTCTCCTCTAGTATACAAACATGCAATTCACGAGAAAAAAAGAAGGAATCTCATTCTCTCTCGACGTCGGCAAAAAGAGAGAAAGTGATACCATCTATTCGGACACGTTTACTACAGCATACACCCTGTAAAAGATGAGGACAATCATCGCCGCATTGTCATCCAGAGCGCCGCCGCCACGAGAAATTCCAGTCTAGCGCGGAGAAAAAGTCATAAACACGAAACACAACGCAAAAGTAGAAAGAAAAAAAAAACGAGACAGCGACAACGAGAGAGAGAAGAAACGCACTAGCGAATGAAGTATCTATCTTCCAGCTCGATTTCGTTCCGCCTCTCGTCCCACGCACTACTCCATTAACAACTGTCTCCCCGGCTCGTTCTCATCTCGCGCGCGGTCTGTTTCATTGTGCAAGGGTTGCGCGAGCGCGAGATCAATGTTTGTGATAGTTTCTATCCCGGACGTGCGTAGGTGCGGCCCATATTGCCCGACATATTGTCGAACACAAGCGCGTTTCCTGCTCTCCTCCCTTAGAGTACTCGAGGGTTCAAATGTTCCGTGGCTTGTCGAAGAGAGCGAGAGAGCGAGGGAGCTATCTATATAAGCTGCCGCACTGCAGCGGGAGCACGAATGGAGCTGGGATATATTTACGGGGAGCATTCTGGGGTAATGGCAGCAAGAAAAATCGTTGGTGATTCTCGTTTTTTTTTCTAGAGAGGTAGTGAGATTCGTTTTTGTAGACGGAGTGTTGGTGGGGCTTGTGTTGGTAAAATGTGTGTTTACGGTTTTTATTATTAATTTTTAAGAATAAGTTGTAAATTTATTTGAGAAGTGATTATAATGCAATAACAGTTACGTTGCTTCTTTTAACGTCAAGAAATGCACAGAAATAGCATCTTCTGATGGTAGTGTAAATGTGGAACGGCTTTCCGGTAATAATCATCAGTTTTAAGACGTGATTATACTGAATGACAAGGTACATAACAATAATTTAGATAATAGCATTATTATTACTGCACTATAAAACGATAATTATTGTTGTAGACTAAACTTAATGACTGTAATATAGTTAAACATATGTAATTAGCTGAATTGTTATGAAGAATTATTACGATTTGCAAATCTTGTTATGTAAAGTACAAACAATTTTGGTCAAAATATTTAATGATTATAAAAAACAATTAATGCTTCAACAAAATTTTCAAGCTACTTTTATTAATTATATTAACTGTCTTTAACAGTAAATAATTTAATTCTATAGTACAAAACATATTATTTTCTTACGAAGCTTATTGCGTTTTACATGATTTTAACAGAACCAAAACTGAGGATATAAAATAAAATATTTATTCTGATCTAAGATATTTATCCTTATTAAAGTCGAAAACAATGCAAAACTTAGAAATTAATTTCAACTTGAGTTAATAGAACTTTCGTAATTGCGTTTACTCATTTCGTTGAAGTAATTAAACGTCATTTCCTCAGCTCAGTACGCACACAGTCGTGACTTTAATGAAAGAAGTTCAGTTACTATCACTAGATTTTCAATTGTGGAGTCTGTATTTAAATATTGATAAATCTAAATCCGCACGATGCCTATTGAATCGACAATTCCATGTTTCCATTCATTAAAATAATAAATACAATATTTCCATTTACAAAGATACAGCATTGATTATGAGAATATTGACTTTTTGTTTTTCGTGTATTATTAACAAAATATGATTTTTTTAATATAGTATTTCTCAAAAGCTTAATCATAGTTTTAACCGATTATCTGTTTTGTAATTAAGAAACTTCATAAACAGAAGAATAAAAAAATTTTCAACTCACGAACGTCTGACCATACATCCCTTTTTCTACTGGCACTTTGTGGAATAAAACTTTTAATACTTTAAAATATTTCTCAATTTAATTTCCTTTTAATGTAATTTTATGCTCTGATTTTTCATCTAAAATTAGAAATTCGTACTAAAGTTGCAATACGTACGCAGTCTCGCGCGCGAAGATTTACGAATTCTCTCACATTGCATTCGCTCTACTTTTATCTCATAAACATTCTTCGCGCGGCATGTACCGTAACTTTTATCGTTCTGTCTCTTATGTATGCGATATCGTCTTTTAGCGCTCGTTGCTAGCGTTTTTCGCCTCTATTTTCTCCACTCTACTTTCGCGCTCTTCTTATTTTAGCAGCACGCGCTTTTCTCGCTCGTACAAAAGGTTTTTGGCCAGCGGGTGAAATTAAGCAGAACTTGAAAATTTCACGCGTTTGCAAAAATAATCACTTGCACGTTGCAGATGAAAAATAAAATTGTGAGAAGCGGAAATTGGCTAACAAAGGGTTCTCCCGAGATGAGATTTACAAAAAATTAAAAATAAATTTATAACTCAGCATCGAGATAGCACTTTTAGAATTAATATTTTTCTCTTACTAATTAATGTGTTACAAATCTTTCTGTGTTTAAACTATTAATAGTAATAATGCACTTCGAAAACATTTTACATATATTTATAGGCTTATATAATTTTAAATATATGCTTTAGAATACATTGAGTATGAGTAAAAGCTTCCATCATCATGAAACAAATATTGTAATATGCAAGTAGCCGTGAAATAATTTAATTGATTCTAAATGCAGATTGATAATTGAAACTAATAATGTACTTGTTTATTTACACTTTTACGAATTAATTTAGTTCACACATGCTTTTAACAAATTAATATGTAAAATATGATGCTGCCGTTAGAAATATTTGCAATGATAATTAAAAAATGTCGAGTCGCATTTCAAAAATAATTGTCTGGTAATAAATCTTACATTATAATTAATAAAATAGCGAAAATAATGCAAAATACTCTCGATAAATCCTCTTAATAATAATAAACTGAAATTCAATGGCTGCGCATCGAAACAAATTAACTAAAATTTATTAAGAGCATTATCATTCCATTCTACGTGAAATTCAAATAATTCTGAGCGAGATGAATTTCAATTCACATAAATATACCCGAGCGGGAGACCGCGGCTTATCAAAGAAACAGAATAAATGCGCACCCGCAGAGCACAAGGGCAGAGACGCGTGCGCGCACACACGAAAACTGAATCGAAGCAATGAATGGCTTTCTGCCTCTCTCTCTCTCCTGCTCACTATCTCTTGATGCCTAAATAAACATTAATCGACAAAGCCAATGCATAATGGAAGCGCATTTCCGTTTTCATATCAAATGGGCGCCGAGTCTCGTGCGCCGCGCAAAAGTGCACGAATATCCGATTTGCTGCTACTATGCTGCAGCTGAGCAGAAGCGCGAACGCGACCTACTATGCATGTATCTTTTCAATTCAGCCGCCTGCACGCGTGCTCTTTTGCTTTTTTAGCTTTGACTTAGTTTCGTTGCTCCGCTTTCTTTTTCTCCCTCTCTTTTTTTCGCTTTCCGCGCCTCGCTGATTCTGTGTCTTTTCATATTTTTCGCTTGATCTGACATTCTTTATTCGAAGAACGACGTTTGCAAGCCTTTTCGACTCGGTTTTTCGTTGATCCTGCTTTTCTGTGCTTTCGGCGAATTTTTAAATAAGCCTATTCACTGGAAAATGAGATCATAATTTTTGGAGGGTAAAACTTTGCAGTTTTTAATTTTGTTTTCATTATCCGCTGAAAGAAAAAGGCACGCGCGTGCCCCGAAGGCAGGCACACGTTACTAAAAGGACAGCATATTTGAGAGATAGTTAGTCGACTTTTTGTGTGTTTTGTTTCTACTTTTTGACCTCTTTTTCAGCGTACGATGCAAATTAAATTTTTATTTGAACAGTATGTGTTAGTGGCAGCTCCCGTATTATTATTTTTTAATTCTCACGATTTTTTTTAATAAAAATTTATTTAGTTATAAAAAATATTATTTGTTATTGCATTAGCTTCTGCGTTGTCACTTTAAATTTAACGTATTGTCATAACACCGGCCTGTATGTTCATACTTATTTGATACGGTAAATATCTATTAATTTATTTTATGAAACAACGCCTGTTAAAATGTTTTATCTTGTTTATATTTATCTTTATATTTAAAAAAAGCATAAATTCTTAAAAGCCGATGCAATTTGTCTGTAACACGCAGAGGCATACGGCATGACGGAATATTTTGATATAATAGATAATGTCGACTACTATAACTGTGAACGCGAAGCCACCCACAAACTACCGGCGCTATCGGCAGCCTGGCCAAGACAGGTTCAAAGGTAGCACCGACGCCCAATTATCCAAGTTTCGTCAGACATAGGACGACCGATTGGACGTAGAATTTGAAACAAACAGACCACCACCAAGAGCTATCTTAGAACGCGAACGAAACCATTGTTTCATTGAATATTACAATGCTAATAAAAATATCCTCAGCGTGATTTAAAACGGTCAATGAAAATTTAATATATTATGAAAGTTGTACGGTAGATAATTTTAGTTGTACGATTATAATCCTTTATTTTCACAAGAGACTGTACGATTAATAGTCTGTAAAGTTTAAATAGTGTAAAATACTACACATAGTGGAATTTCCAATAACAAATAGTAAAAAATTCACTAAATAATCGTGAATTTTCACTATCTGTTAGTGGAAATTCCACTATGTCGAGTATTTTGCAATATTTAAACTTTACAGAGTACTTTCTTGAAATCAAAAATCATTTTTAATTTAAAAGTTTTATCATACCTTGAAACATTACTAAGCTTATTCGAATATGTTATTTTTATAATCAATCCACTTTATTAAATTCTTATACGACTACTACATTTCATCAAAGCAACACCCATTTCACCACAAATTCAAACGATTTACTAATTTAATTCACTCCAATAAATATTTCATAATCCTCAATCAGCTCCCTCCACCCCCGCAACTCTACCCCAGCCACCCCTCTACCAAACCTCCCTTTTAATACATCTCTAAAACATCGTTTTAACTCTCCGACCTAAAGCGTAAACGCCGCAGCACAGCCGGCCTATTTAAATTCTCGCTTCATCGGTTCTCGCGCTGAATTAACGTTCCATCGGCTTGTTTGATGCCGCGCACGGCCACTTTGGCACAGCCAGATTGACGGACAGGCCTAGAAACGCGCACGCGGATTATTCGGGCCAAGCGACGCACGTAAGTGGCCAGCGCGCTAACTACGAGCCGGGGATCTCGAATCGCTGAAACCGGCCGCCCGAAGCTCGGACAAAGGGACGGGTTAGTACACGCGCTGGAGGGATTCTTTTTGAGAGCTTTTTTTCACTCGCTGCGTTTCGGGTATTGCGCTCGGTGTAGATTGGATTTCTAATTGATTTGATTAACGCGTGGAAGTTATTGGTTGTAAAGGGATATGGAGGGTTTTTCTGGTTCTTTTTTTAGTGGTGGAGTGGGGATGGTTGTAGAAAAGTATCGGTGTGCATTGGCTTCTTTAATTAATACTGAATGAAACTATCATATTGCTGAATTTAAGCTTTTTGTTTTGTGCTCTTTGTTTTAAGAATGTTCTGAAGTAAATGAAAATTAAAAATACTTTAGCTTTTTATTATAAGTTTTTATAGAAATAGAATAAGAAAAATGTAAATAAAAAATAATAAATATTCAGTAAAGGTACTCAACTACGATCGTATCATAAATAAACGCTCAAGAACAAAAGTAAAATTCAACATATGTGACTTAAAAAACATAATATCAAACTTTTCTTTTTAAATTGGGAATATCAAGGTTTTTTTGTCAGGAGTTGCTACTCCTTCGTAGATGAAATCATAGTAAAATATAGAAAATACTTAGAAACACCTGCTTCTAAGAAATCTACGTAAAAACTTTAAAATTAGTTTTTCTCTAAAATAATTTGATCTAATTTTAAAACTTAACTGTTTTTTGGTAATCAAAAGTTTACCGACAAAAGCGTTTATTCTATTCTATTGTCCAAACTAACCTAATATTAAAAATATATTCTATGGTTTCTATAAATTTATTTCTTCTTTGAAACTTTTAAATTTGCTGACTCGTGGTAGTTGGTACGCTTGAACTCTTTGTCCACTTAAGCTGCTCCGATTATCTCGGAGATGAAAGAAAAAGGACGCAGTTTTCCACAGAATTGTTTCGTATTCCCAATGAAATCGATGCTATACTCTTAGCATTCAGGTAAATCCTTTGCTCTATATTTTTCGTTTATACGCTTTAAAATAACCGACGCTGTAAGCCATATTTTTCCCCGGCCATATTTACAAAAAAGTATCGCGTTTTTAAAAATATTGACTTTCTTGGCGAGCTCCACTGTTTGAATAGTGCTTTTATTGCAGTCATTATTAAGTTTTTTCAAGTCTTGCGCATGAAAACTGTATTTTTCCCTTGTCACATACACTCGGAAAAGTAAAGAGTAGAATATAGAAGAGAGACTATTGCGTATTCAATTCCGCTTTAAAAGTTATGAGTATATACGCCTGTTGAAATATTTGCTAAAGTTTTCATCACAAACAGACAACGCAGACCTTTGTTAATCATTAATGCTGTGCAAATTTATGCTACATTATCGGGATAGCAAGCATTTACGAAACGCAAAGAACATTTGCAATTATCATCAAAAGAGAATATTTCATTACTCAATGATAATCACCAGTCCTCTGTCGATGATAATTAAGCCCGATGAACGACCGATGCTTGTTAAATTATAATTTTAATAATTACACCTCCATCTCAAAAATGAATTCCCTCGTAAAATGATCAAAAGACTCTCGCTACTCGAACGGCAAGCCAGAACCAAGTAAGAATAAAAAACCTTGCAATTGCCGAACGACGGCTAGTTAAAATATCAATCCCAAGGGCAATTATCCCCTTAAACGTTCCTCCGCAATTTCCAGAGCTCTCTCTCTTTCTCTCTCTCTCTCTCTCTCTCTAACCTCCGCCTGCTGCAGGACTTGCGCGTGGCGAAGCTCGGCCAATCAAACGATCAAGAGCCCCGACGCTTCCCGGTGGGCGCCGCGCCACCGCGGCGCGCCCTAATTCCCCGACGAGATTTCGAGTTAAATCAGGCCTCTCCGCGGCGTTACTATAATCTAATTGTAAGTTCTGAAAGTTATATCCAGTTCGAGAAACTGGCCATTCGAACTTTCGCCCCGGCGAGCAAGCAGCGGCTCTCCCCTCGATTTGTAAAACATTTCTCGCTCTCACTCGGTCTGCTGCTGATGCGTGTGTGTGTGTGTGTGTGTGTGGGTGGGTGCGGAGACCGGAAGTTTTGCCAACGCAATTATATGGAGTCCCGGGAGCATCGGAATTTCGCGCACTGGCGCGAGCTTGGGGGGTTTATATTCGCGGAGTTTGGGGGAGTGGGGGTGAGAGTGGAATTATTAAAATTGGGATGCGAGTTCGGTGATATTTGCGTCGCTTGCTGGCTGAAATAAATACTGGTTAGGGGGACGCTGTCGGCTGATGCTTTGAGATTTACGATTATTTTGTCGCTTAATCGCGTTCCGATGGAAGTTTATGAATTTGGAATGGAATTATTTCGATCGATTTGTAAGCGGGATTGATTGTTATTGTTTCAGATGTTTTGCAAAATTTTGATGGTGTGATTATTTATTGGTTCTATCTTTATTTATTTATAACGTAATAAAATATTTATCGATACTTGAATTATTTAAACAACATGTCAAAATTCCGTAAATCAAAAGAATTCAAAACCAAAAACAAAACCATCCGTCAACCGTAAATCCTCTCGATTCAGTAAAATCTTACAAACTTGCATTTCGCCGATCCCAAATAACAAATATAAATCTTCGATAACTCGACGGGCCCCGCTCTCTCCTCTCCTCCGCCAGTAAACCTCAATACTCTCACTTCAATACGACCACCCCGAGGCTCGTATATAAGCGAGCGCGCAGAATTTTTAACTGGCCGCACGCGCGCCGCGGCGCGGCTGACGTTTACGAGCGTTCGCCTCGTAAAGTCACTTTATACACTATTATTTTGCGATTCGCCGTCGTATGTACACACTCCTCCAGCCGCGTTACGCCCGCATCCATCAGGCCGTATTTGCATGTCATTTGAATCGGATTGCATGTATCGGGCGCAGATGCGGGGGAGGGCAAGGAGCACGCGCAAGCCCGAGGAATGGCCTTTGAATGCATAAGCGATGCGTATATGCGCGCGAGCGCGAGGCTAATAAAACGCACGAGGGGCGCGAGAGCGAGAGAAGACGCCGTTGGCTGGACTGACGGGATCACTGGGATATGCGGCTTGTTGGGTCGTATAGGCCTGGATTTTGAGAAGGGTTCTAAGGGTTGTTTGAATTGTTTGTTTATATTGAAGAACGAATTTATTGTTTACGATGTGCAATGAATGAATTGGAGTAAATTTGCGAATGATTTTTTTTTATCCGGATTTATTTGCGTGGTTTGCTTTTTATTTTGTAAGCTACTTGTTTACATAAATTCTAAAAGTTATTTGAAAGAACACCGGGCTTCATAAGCAATTAGTAATTATTTTTTATTTATAAATTGAAGATTTTTTAGTATTTGAAAATTTTAATACCTTAGTGTACTTTAGTTCGAAGTAAATTGATCAATTTATTAAGAGAAAAATTTTAGAAACCAAAAAGTAGACAAGGTAATAACATTGTTGCTTATTTGTTATGAATAGAAATTTTTTTGATATTTAAAATTTTGAATATCTGAGCTCGCTTTCTAGATAAAAGATGAAACAATTTCCAAAATTTGGAGTAAATTGATCGATTTGTTCAAGAGAAAAGTAGAACAAAAATTGTACAGTTAAAATTATACAAGGGCAGAAAATCAATAAAAATAATTTTTTTAAATATTTATGCAAGAATGCATGTAAATAAATCTTTTTAAAATCTAGAATTATAATTTTCTTTATAAACAAATATTGTATAACGTTTGAATACATTCAAATTGGAAAATAATAGATTGTTGTAACAGAGCATTCTCGAACATCAAACTTGTGAATTGAGAAGAATTTATACATGCAGCCATTGTGGTAGTGTACTTTTGTACTCATACAATTCTATTAATGTAAAGCATTTATCGAAAATCGCCAATATTTCGTTGTTATAAAAATTTGTATGGAATAAACGTTTAATACGAATAGAGATATGCATTTCGTTAAAACCTAATCAAATTTGTTAGATTGAATTGCATATACTATTTATATAAATCTATTTTATCCAATAATATTGTGATCATAAATTGCAGTTAATACCAACACTTTTTTAATCTTTTAATTTTTTTACTGTTTAATCTCATTAAAAATAAATTAAATATTTTTTTATTTTTAATATAATTTTGGTTAATACAAAGTTTTTGTACTTATTATTTACATGTTATATTTCTATTTTCTACACGGGTATAGATCATTTTTGCACATTTAAGTGATCTATATTGTCCGCTAAGTTTCTAATACCACCCAATGTTAGAAACCTTGAATCTTGACTGTTGTATTCACGTACCATGGGTTTTTGAGCCAACCAGTTCACCAATTTATACCAGTTTGGAATAATACTCCTTTACAGTAGCAGTACAGACACTGGACATTACTTTTTTTTTTTTAAAAAGTTTCAAAAATAATTATTAGAGACACTAATGTGCAAAATTTTAGTGATAATGTATTTAAAAGCGAATGCTATGCACATAAATGTGTCTAATAATTATTTGTTATGTCTTTCTTAGTCAACTTGTTATAAATTGGCAAAATGATTGGCTCAGAAACCCGTAGTAATTGAGTGCAATAGTCAAGATTCAACATTTTTAACACTGGACGGTATTAGACACTTAGAGGAAAATATAAATCTTTTAAATGTGCAAAAATGATCTATAATGTATATATAG